>JAAWWB010000215.1:0-50004 GCA_018804465.1 Populus tomentosa
TTAGGCCTTGAAATTTCTCCGAAAATTGCAGCTTGATTGCTCGATTTGCTTTCTCCACATTGCCAGCCTTTATTTTATTTTTTGATTTTTATTTTGAAAAAAAAAATTGATTTTTGGGGAATAACCCAGAATTGGGTTATGACAGGCACTTTGAAGTCATTTAGGAAAAGATTAGTAAAATCATCTGAAAAATCTATTAAGAGTACATTTTAATCTAAACTTACTCTTGGCAATCAAAACTAAGAGGAATGGTGTTCAAGTGAAGGAAAAAAAAGTTTGAGTCATTTAGAGGAGTTAGAAAAACTGGCAAAGGTAGAGAGAGAGATAGCAATAGAAGTATCAAGAGGAGATACATATTTGATTTTGCAATAGAGGAATCTTTGATGGTAAACTAAATGATGACAATTTTTCATGAAGATGTTTTCATTGCGATAAGCCAGGACATGTTGCTAGAGATTGTTGGCAAAGAGAAAGAACTCAATGTTTTAATTGTAAAAGATTTGGTGATATATCAAATTATTGTAGAATGAAAGGGAAACAATAAGCAAGTTATTCATAAGAGAAAATAATTGAAGAACGTTTGTTTTATGCTTGTCAAAGCGTATTAGAACAGAAAAATGATTAATGACTCATTAACAATGTGTGCAACAATCAAATGACAGCAAATGGAAGACTTTTTTGTTATCTAAACACTAATATCAAGAGTGAAGATTGGGAATGTAGATTTGATTGAAGAAAATGGTTTGGGTGCAAATGAAATTCAAATAAAAAGAGGGAAATAGGTGATACATGAAGTCTTGCATGTTTCACAAGCTAACCAGAATCTATTAAATGTTGGAAAACTTATGAAGCATGGGTATGCATTGTATTTTGAAGATGATTATTGCACCATATATGACAAAGATGTGTTGGGACGAGTATTAACAGGAGTTAAGATGGTAAATATATGTTTTTCTTTGAACTTACAACAATAAATAATGTGGAAATCAACATGAATTGAGAAGATGACTTATGGCTTTGGCATAAGAGGTTTGGTCATTCAAACTTTAGCAACACCTTAAGTTACTTCAATAGAAAAATTAAGGTGCAAGGAATTCCATTTATTGAAAAGAAGGATGGTGTTTGTGAAGGTTGTGCTTTTAAAAAATATCATTAACAATCTTTTTCTAAAGAAGTAGCATGGAGAGCCAAATAAAAGCTTGAGCTGGCACATACGGATATATATGGTTTTATTCAAACTCATTTAAATTCACCAAATAATTATTTTATCCTATTCATAGATGATTATAGTATAATGACTTGGTTTACTTTATGAAGCATAAATGTGAAGACTTAAGTTTACTTTATGAAGCATAAATGTGAAGTTTTCAACATGCTCAAGAAGTTTAAAGCATTTGTTGAAAAGCAAAGTGGTTGCAAGATAAAATTTTTGTAAAGTATTTGTGGAAATGAGCATACATTAGGTGGATTTGAGAAGTTTTGTGAAGATAAAGATGTGCAATGGTTGTTATTAGTTGGTTATACTCCATAACAAAAAGGGGGTATCCAAGAGAAAAAAAAATAATAATGATGGAAATGGCCAAATCCTTGTTGTTAGAGAAGGGTCTTCTAAGAAGTTTTTGAGCTGAAACTACAAATAAAGTAGTTTATTTAATCAACACATGTCCATTTAAAGCTTGGGGAACAAGGAAGCCTTTTGTGAATCATCTAAAAGTGTTTGGTTGTGTATGTTATGCTTAGATTCCAAAAAAGGAAAGACATAAATTGGAAGAAACTAGTGTTAAATTCATCTTTCTTAACTCTATATCAAAGTGCTACAAGATGTATAATCTAAAAACTAAGAAAGTTTTTATCAGCAAAGATGTGATGTTCGATGAAAAATAAGATGTAAATGGGAAAAATGAAAAATTGAAGGTGATAATGATTTAGTTTGTGATTTGAAGCAAAAAATCAATTCAAGAAAAAGAAAATGAAGAAAAAAAAAAGAGCATCCAAGTCTTATAACAATTGCATCATCATCTTCTAGCTTAATTTTAAAGAAGAAGAGAAGTGTACGTATACAAGGTGTAACTTTTGTGTTATTGAACCAGAGAATTTCAAAGAAGCAACTAAGGGGAAAGACTAGAAAAAAGCTATGGAGAAAGAAATAGAGATGATTGAGAAATACAAAACTTAGGTGTTGGTCGATAAGCCAAAATATAAAGAAGTGATTGGTTTAAAAAGGATTTATAAGGTGAAGCACAATCAAAATGGTTTTGTGTAAAACAACAAGCAAGATTGGTAGATAAAGGGTTATTCTCAAATGCTCGGAATTGATTTCAATAAAGTTTTTGCTTTGGTAGCTTGTTTGGATATTATTAAAGCACTCATTGCACTTGTAACTCACAAAGGTTGGTTGTTATACCAACTTGATGTAAAGTTAGCCTTTTTAAATGAGGAGATGAAGGAAGAAGTTTATGTAGAGAAACCATAAGGTTTTGTTGTTAGTGGAAAAGAAGATAAGATGTATTTGCTAAAAAAGGTATTATATAGGCTAAAACAAGCTCTAAGAACTTGATACAACCAAATTGATAGTTACTTTATTCAGCATAGGTTTGAAAGAACAAAAAGTGAGCCTACTTTGTATGTGAAGAAATAAGGAGAGAATGATGCTCTTATTGTTACATTATATGTTATGATTTAGTGATTATAAGTAATAATGGAAGATGGATTGAAGACTTTAAGAAGGAAATGATTAGAAGATATGAGATGAACGATATAGGGTTGTTACATCATTTTTTAGGTATTGAGGTATACCAAGATGATAGATGTGTCTTTATTTATCAAAAAGATTGTCACGACCTGATTCTTAGATCCATAATCGATATATAAGCAAGGTCCCCCTCCAGGCTTTCATACTTACATAAACCTAAACTTACATACAAACTTTTACCATTTAAACAAATCAAAGTTTTACATAGCTTCTGATATCATAATTAAAGATCGTGATATAAAACAACGTCTTAATACAAGATTTAATACAATTATCATAATTGTAGAACACTAACTAAACATATTGAACAACATTCATTACAATAAAAGAGCAGGTTTTGAAGTCCAAAAAAAAAGACTTACTAGCAAAACTATACACCTGAAAATGATAAATAATAAGAGGGTGACAACTTAGTAAGTAAATACTATTCAAATACATATACAAGGTAATAAGGCTAAGAGAAACATATACAAATTTGACTTTGGCCTTTTATAAGAAAGTTTCATAAACAGGCTATAACAAGAAATATCTTAAGGTAAGGTTCATTAGAAAATCAAAATACAATAAGCATGCGGCTCCAGATGTGGGATGATCAATCCGTACAGGTTGACGACTCTCCCGACCAACTAAAGTTCAAATATGATATGCAAAAAAACCAACACTACCCTGTTAGCATGAATATTCTAAATGTCATATCAATGATCATATCACAATCAAACAAACATGTCATATTTCAAGGCTCAACTTATGACATCAATCAAATGAGGAGGTATTAATTCAGAAATGCATAATAGCTCGTATCAAAGATTCAGTTTCAATAAATGATCATGCTTAATCATAAACAAGGAATAAATAACAATATAAGGATTCCAAGTATGATCAATTCCATATTAACAATTCAAGTATTCTAACATATGAGAAATTACCCACTCAACTTACTCGAAAACAAAAATAACACAAAAATAAATATCCAATGAAATCTTATTGATGTCTTGCAGATAAAATATTAGGATTATTTGAATAAAACTCAATTACTCATTAAAAAAATCCAAAAATTGATTAAATTACAACTAGGGACTAATCTAGATTTTTCTCATAATTTAAGGGGTTAAATTGTAATTTTATCAAATTGGAGAACAAAACTGAAAATATCATAAATTCATAACTATAATGAAATTTTATTCATAATTCATCCTCAATTCTTTTTGGAACCTCGAATTACGCTTCAGGGGCTAAAATGTATTTTTTTCAAAGTTCAAGTACAAAATTGTAAATTTCTAATATTGAGGGATCAAAATAAAATCTCATCACCTTCAACCTGAAGACAATACTGTCTAGATTTCCAGCAAGGGTTTTCATGATTTATCAATATTCTTACATCCAAAACATCAATTAAATCAATCTCAAAATCATTATTCATAACAAAATCATCTAAAATTCCAAAAAATTAAACTATTACCCATAATATTCCAATCAACTCATAAATTAAACCCAAAACATAATCTTCAAAACTTTAATCTTCAACAAATTCAAAATCTTAACTAATAACAACCCTTATACATATTAAAATTTAAATCTTACATTTTAAACTTATTTTCTATAACTTTCTTTTCCTTCCTTTATCTTTCTAGCTTTTCTCTTCTTCTGTTTTCTTCTTTGACTTACAGTCTTTTCTCTTCTATTTTCCGGTTTTTTTTTTTCCATCCTATTTATATTTACCAACTCTTTGTTCAATTAGAAAAATGCCCTTCATCTATGTATACCTAAAACTTACTTTTCGAAGGGTATTGTTGTCATTTTCCATTAAACGTTTCATTCTTTATTAAAAATTATACAAGAATTTTGCTGGAAGAATTCTAAAAAAGTTTATAATGTTTGGCTACAAAATTATTAATATGGCTTTGGTGGTGAATGAAAAGTTAATGAAAGATGGAAGAAAAAAGATGGATATTACTTTTTATAGAAGTTTAGTTTAGAATCTATTGTACTTGATAGCTATAAGGCATGATGTAATATTTATAGTAAGTTTGCTATGTAGGTTCATGAAATCTCCTAGTCACTTTCATCCTAGATCTACTAAAAAGGTGCTTGGATACAAGATACCACATTGTATGGAATTAGATTTGACATAATTTCTCAGCTGAAATTGATTGGATTTTATAATAGTGATTGAGATGAATGTGTTGATAATATGAGAAGTATTTCAAGTAATGTTTTTTTCTCTTAGTTTAGATGTGTATGTTTGGTGTTTGAAAAAGCAACATTTAGTAGCTCAATCATCTGCTAAAGTTGAATATATTATAGTTACTCAACAAGCTATTTGGTAAAGAAGAAATATGAAAGAAATAGTTGAAAAGCTTGAAGAGCCAATAACATTGTTTTGTGATAATAAATCAGCTACAATAATGATAAAGAATTCAGTTTTTCACAATAGAACCAAAAACATTGCACTTGAACATCATTTCATTCATAAAGCAATGGAGGAAGGAGTGGTTAATATGGAATTCATAAAGCAATGTCTTTACAAAATCATTGTCAAAGGATAAATTTCAAAAGTTGAAAAATATACTTAGAGTTTAAGTTTAGCATATTAAGGTAGAGAATGTTAAAGTTAATATGTCGTAACTAGTAAGTTTCTGTGACATTTATTTAACCTTGATTTTAGTTCGTTAATTTTTTTAGAACGGAAGTAATTATAGTTATATTAAAAGTGAAAGAAAGTAATTATAATTAGATTAAAAAGTGATTAAGATGAAAAAGTGCAAGGCTAGGAAATGTTATTTTATTTTTTTATTTTTTTTTGTGCTTGAGAGAAAAAGAAAGAAAAGTGTGATAAGTTTTTACGGTGTATATCTTCTCTTGTTCATGCTATTCTGCAGAAAATTACAGACTTGTTTTCTCCCTTAAAACTTGCATTTTGATGTAGTTTTAACCACAAACAAGCTAATACCCCCACTCACTCTGGTGCTTGAGAAGGTTCAAATTCTGGAGTTGCTCAAAGAGAAACCACACGGTCTGCAGCCCATTTGCCCTTCTATGTGCTCTAAAGGGCCCTATCGACAATGAAAAACTCAAAATCCACACCGTATCACTATTCCAATTTTCTTGTAAAGTTTTTTGAAAAACAAAAGGAAATAAATAATTCCCTCCCAAGAAGTTGAGAAGAGAGAAGAAATCCATAAATCGCACTTGCTTTACACATTTCCTTTTCTTTTTCCTTTTTTCTAGTCACGAAGTACTTCACTTCTTCAGGGTTCAAGAAACTAACAGAAATAACAGAAAAGATGCCTCTGCAGGCTATGAGACCCTCCACTACAGTATCCCCAATCATCGCTCTGGAAAAGATCCAACCAGCTTTACCACCTCCAAATGATGATGGAGCTGCACCTCAGAATCTTCCTTCTAATGAGGGTACACATAGCTAGTAGCTGCCGGTTTGCATGCCATTATGATATAGTGAAAATGAAAAGAAAAGGAAAGAAAGAGTGAAAAAGAAACACAATTTGGAAATTGTGACTTGAATTATATTATATTCCAATGATTTGCTATTGTTCCTGTTATTGTTTTTATGATCAGAGTTTCTTTCTTTCTTTTGGTTATCTTGGTATAGTTTCTTGAGCAAGAATCTTGAATCTTGATTGTGCGAGCCTTGATTTTTCCAATTTCAGTTTTGTTGTTAGAATAGGAACATGCATATGTTTAGTGTTTATGCTTTGGCATCAATACCATGTTGTGTTTGGGTTATTGTAAATTTGTCTCAAATTGGGGCTTATCACATTTATAACAAAGGAGCTGAATGGCGGTGCAATTGTAGGAACGGGAAGTATAGACTTTGAAGAAGAAGGTGGTCAAGGGAGATTTGATGGAAATGTTGCTTAGGGAATGGAAAAAGAATACATGGCGGAAGCTGAGAGGGAGAAGATGGAAAGACACTAAGGGGAAGAAGTGATAAATGAAGTTGAGGAGCGTCAAGACGTGCGATTTAAGGTCTTTGTTGGAGGGTTAGATAATTATGCTACTGAGGAGGATCTCGGGAAGTTTTTTGATAAGGTGGGGGTGGTGACAAAAGTGAGACTAAGTCACGACCCCGAATCCCATTGGAGGGTTGCTTTCCTGACGTTTGCAACTGTTAAGCAGGCCAATTATGTTATCTATGAAATCTCAGATCCAGTGGTATGGTTCTTTTCTTTATTTTATTGTGTTTTCATTTAACTTGTTCAATGTGTTTGTTTATAAAAATTGTGAATCCAAAATGGTATTGGATGCTTCGTAGAGTATAGAAAGTTGCTATCTTCATGTTTTTCAGGCTGCCACTTCTTGTTCTGCCACAGATTGAAAAGCAATTTTCCCATATTTCTTGTACTAGTAGTTAGGATATTTTCCTGTTCATCTCTAGCTACTTTATGGTAGTGTTTGGCAGTATTTATGGATCATTCTTTTCAGGTCCTAGAGAATCATTGAGCCCTAGAAATAGAAATGCAGCACCCCATAGAGTTGGAAGGCAAAGGCAGAAGAGGTTCGCACCGATATATCCGAGGAGAATTTGATTGTTGTTATATCTCTATACAACAGTGCAAAATTGTTTTTAAGTTGAAATAGCTCTCTGCTTGGATTATAGGCTTATGTCTATGGGTGTTTCTTTTTTTTCTCTGTGCTTCTTTTAGATTGTCTGATACATTTTCCATGGACATGTCCCTGGGTAATAGGAGACTATATTGCTGGACACGAGCCGTGCATGATTAGACTAGTTTGGTGACATATTGACACAGCCGAACCAGAATTTCTGAAAGGGTTCTAAAACCAGAATTGTAATCCTTTACGGAGAGGCAGACAATTAGAGAATAAACTATTCGGCAATAAAACACGGTTAGATCCTTTAATTATGTCTGAGACAGAATCCCTCAAAACATATGAGAAAAAAAACTGAAAGTAAGGTTGAAAATCCGAAATTAAACAGGAGTAAAATAACTAAATCAAATCCTATCTTCTGGGCTTTTTAAAAAGGTTTTCTCGATGTGAGCCGACAAAGAGGGCTGGCCCCCATACCTGTGAAATCTCGGCAAAATTTGAGTGTGATCTAATTGTTCAAAACCCCAACATCACATATTAACAGGATTTATCCCATCGGTCTTGTTTCTTTCTACTTGAAAATTTGGATCACTGTTTGCCGGTGTGGAAACAATTGAATTATTATGCAAAAATGAACTCCTTGGCACTTGGATTATTGGTCTCTACATCATGTTAATGATTCATTTATAAATACAACAATAGAACGCTTGATAGATCATTCTTCTGAAAACTGCGATGAGCATTTTGGCTGCCTGCTTGTCACAGCCAAAATTGTCCTGCAACAACAGAAAACTCAGTAGAGACTAACAACCTATTGCTTTGATTCAATAGACCTAATAATGGTGAAAAGCATATGTCTTAAACAATTTATTATGAATTTTCAGTGCAAGTAAAAGGAAGAGTTGTGCTTAGGCCAAAACCAAGCAAAAGAGAGCACTGCGTTTCCACAGCTACTTCCACGGTTCCACCACTCCATGCAACAACCTTTTTCTCTGTCAAATCTAACGTGCATAGAAAAACGTTGTTGTGTATCTGGATCGACCCATTAGCGTTTATCTGTGAAATCAAAGGAACGTCCTCATTGAAAAGATAAAAACCAACAGCCCAAATCTGTTTCTGTGAAAAAGTTGACAAGCTTCACGATCATGCATCATCAGTTTTCAGCAACTTTTGTTTCCCTTCAAGAAACAAGTTAAAAAGAAAAGGAAATATCAAAACCTCATTTCTCTCTAATTCTCTGTATTTGTTTCAGTTACAAAGCATAACCTTGCAGCTTCTTCAACCTCATTTCTCTTTAATTCTCTGTATTTGTTTCAGTCACAAAGCATAACCTTGCAGCTTCTTCAGAGTTCAAGAAACTAACAGAAGTAACAGAGAAAAATGCCTTCACTTGCAGTGAAACAATTCTCTACTGGAGCCGCCGACACCCGTCCCAAAAAGATCCAACCACCTCCACCTCCAAATGATGGAGCAGCACCTCCGAACAATCTTTCTCTACCTTCTAATGATGGTAACATATATAGTTTCGCAATGAGCACTGCTAGTTTGCTTGCCATTATTATATAGTGAAACCAGAGAACCCAATTTACGCATTGTGGCTTGAATTATGCTATGTGTCAATCCTTTTCTTTTGTTTCTGCTAGTGTTTTTGTGATAGGACTTCCTTCCTTCCTTTCTTTTACTTTTTGTGTAGTTTCTTGAACAAGAATCTTGAATCTTGATTGTAAAGGAACATGTCGAGTTCTTCGATATTCTGCAAGTTTTCTTTTACTTTCCTTCTGTGCATGTCTAGACTAATTATGTTTGTGTTAAAGTTGATGGCGAGAGAATTGATTGAGAATCCATGTAGGTAAAGACTAACAAGGAAAGAGTTGTTTTCCAATTTCATTTTTTTGGTTAGAACAGAAACATGGATATGGTTAGTGTTTATACTTCGACATTCTATTGGTGTAACAGAGGAAGTTGAGAGGGAGAATATGGCAAGACATGAAGTGGAAGAAGTGAGCAATGAAGTTGAGGAGCTTCAAGATCTGCGATTTAAGGTCTTTGTTGGAGGGTTAGATAAATATGCTAAGGAGGAGGATCTCAGGAAGGTTTTTGGTGCGGTGGAGGAGGTGACTAAAGTGAGACTAAGTTGGGACTCCGAATCCGAAAGGAGGGTGGCTTTCTTGACGTTTGCTACTGTTGAGCTGGCCCGTCGTGCTATCTGTGAAATTTCAGATCCAGTGGTATGGTTCTCTTCTATTTTTTATTGCATGTGTTTTCATTTAACTAGTTCAATATGTTTGTTTATAAAATCTGTGAATCCAAAATGGATTTAGATGATTTTCTTCATTTAATGAGAGCTTGTATTAGATGCTGATTGATGCTTCGCGGAGTATAGAAAGTTGCTATCTTCATGTTTTCAGGCTGCCACTTCTTGTTCTGCCACACAGAGTGAAAATCAATTTTGAAGCCAAATTTCTTATACTAGTTCAATACTAGTATTTTGATTCCATAATCTTTCTTTCCTTGCTTCCATATATAACGTATTTAGATGTGACTTTGATGTTTTAACTGTCAGATTAATGGCAAGAGATGTTGGACTGCTCAAATCCAAGATGGCAGTAAGACTCTCTACGTTCCGAATATATGCAAGGAATGGACGAAGGATGATGTGAGTGTTTTGTTATTGAATTGTATTTCCACGTTTGGAGGGAAGGTTCAGATTTTAGTTGCTCATGTTGGGTTGTTTTGCTGTGTAGCTGGAAGACAAGCTTGCGGAATGTGGTGTTAAAAACTATGAAGTCTTGACCTTGAATCCTGATAGAGAAAACAAGGAGAAGAACCGGGGATATGCTCTTCTGGATTTCCGTTCCAGAAAAGATGCATCGGAAGCTCTTGAGCTCTTGAAAAAGGAGAACGTTTCATTTGGTCAGAATCAAGCTGCCAAGGCTGATTTTTCACGCAAATATGTTAGTGGGAATGACGAAATTATGTCACATGTATGCATGTCCTCTTTTGCATGGAAAGATTCTTGTGTACTTCTCTGATCTTTTCCGCTGCCTTGGTCTAATTTATATCACTTCAGGTCCTAATAACTTAGTGAATGGTTTCTAACATTTAAGATTCCCAGAACAGGAAAATAATTGATAGTCATTTGTCTATACAGAAATATTTTTTTGATTAATACGCAGAAAGGTTGAACACAATTTCGTTCTCTTGATTGTTTGGAATTGGTTTTAGAAAACGTACTAAGGAAAATAATCCTTGTGATGATATGTATACAACGCATTTATTATTCCAGGGGATGCATTTTTCTACTCATGATGTCTTGCATGAAACTGTCGAGGTATTTTCTGAATTCAAATGATAAGAGATGTTGTTGTCGAGTCGCAATTCTTTCCTATGAACTTGTTGGAATTATACAAATATAGGAATGTTCTGATATATCCTAAGTATGGCTAGATGATTTTCCTCTTTCTAGGTCAAGAGAGTATATCTAGATGGTATACCTCGTGCATGGAGGGAAGAGCATGTAATTAAGAAGCTTCTTAAGGAGTTTGGGAGGATTGTAAAGGTTGAACTTGCCCGCCACATACCTTCTGCTATAAGAACAAATTATTGTTATGTAAAATTTGAGACTCATGAAGCTGCAGCGACTTGTGTTAATGGTGTTAATGTTGACGGGCTTTACTTCAGAGGTAAAAGGGTAAGACAATTGTTGTTTACTGTCTTCAATGTCTGTTACATTGCATGGTTTTCTCAGTCGAGTGCTGTGTCATTGTTATTTCCATTTAAACAAGACATTGTGTTTATTTCAGGTTTAATATCAGAGGAGAGTAAATGCTGATTTTAAGTTTTAACATCTGAAATGTCTTGGTGATATATTGCATTATAATCATGTCAATGCAAAGTGGTGCTCGCTTATAAAGAAGGACCATTCTTTTCAGGTGAATGCGTGGGCAGATTTAGCAAAACCTCGAGTGAGAATTCCTTCAGAAGGTACTGCTCAAGCCAGTAGTTCAATTGGCCTGGGAAACGAAGTTCAACAGGATTCTCATCGCTCTCACACAGATGCTCCTTGTGCTATAGATCGTAGTGAGAGAAGTGAGGTGAGAATTCCTTCAGATGGTACTGCTCAAGCCAGTAGTTCAAATGGCCTGGGAAACGAAGTTCAACAGGATTCTCATCGCTCTCACACAGATGCTCCTAGTGCTACAGATCGTAGTGAGAGAAGTGAGGTGAGAAAACCTTCAGATGGTACTGCTCAAGCCAGTAGTTCTGTTGCGCAGGGAACTGGCCTGGGAAACGAAGTTCAACAGGATTCTCATCGCTCTCACACAGATGCTCCTTGTGCTATAGATCGTAGTGAGAGAAGTGAGATAAGTTGTAAACCATATAATGGTGGTCCTAGAGAATCATCTAGCCCTGGAGATAGAAATGCAGTATCCCATAGTGTCGGGGGGAAAAAGCAGTTTCCTTCGCCGGACAGATTAAATACTGGAAGGCCTTCTGGTATGTCTTACCTTAATCATTTTATAGCAGTACCCCACCTCCCCCAACGTGCTCTTTTCTTCATCTTATTACCGTGTGTTTACTTTACAGTTCCATCTCAAGGAATTTCTCGAGCTGCTGCTCATAGACCTTCTCGCCACAATGACTACAGTTATGAAAGAAATACCAAACAGCCTTCAAACTATGATGAAAGTCATAGCTGGTCTAAACGTCCTCATTCTGCAGTGGTCATCATCTATTCAACAAATTTTATTCATATGCAACTGTTAAATCCATTTGTGACCTTGTCAAGTCTGTCTTTGTTCTTATCAGGAGGAAGTTTGCCCTCGCAGAACTGAACCTTTCGTTCAACGAACAAGAGCTCGTGTTGATCATAAGGATTCTTATAGAAGTTATTCACAACGGTGCGGATTCTTAACACAGCCTTGCCCTTGCTCAACTTTATTGCTTTCTTTTGTTTACCTAATTTTGTATCAATTTTGTCAGGAAGGAGCATGGTTCTCGAACTGGCTATGGAGGAGAAGGTGTTGCTCATAGACCTTCTCGTCACAATGACTACAGTTATGAAAGAAATACCAAACAGCCTTCAAACTATTATGAAAGTCATAGCCGTGATTACAATTACACTTCTGGTTCTATACGTCCTCATTCTTCAATGGTCAGCATCTTGTCAAAAAAATTTCTTCATATGCGACTATTAAATCCATTTGTGACCTTGTTTAGTCTGTCTTTGTTCTTATCAGGAGGAAGTTCGCCCTCGCAGTACTGAACCTTTCGTTCAACGATCAAGAGCTCGTGTTGATGACGAGAATTCTTTTAGAAGTTATTCACAACGGTGCGGATTTTGAACAAGGCCTTGCCCTTGCACAACTTGCTTGCTTTCTTTTGTTTACCTAATTTTGTATCTAATTTGTCAGGCAGGAGCATAGTTCTCGAACTGTCTTTGGCGAAGGTGCTAGTAGTTCTGTCAGGGATTCTCGTGGACTCTCTGACACTAGAACATCAACTGTGGCATCCAGGGGATGTATGTGAATAGGAATTCTCGTGGACTGTCTGATACATATACATAATTTGTTATTTATACATTAAGCAATTTTCTCTTCGGGTTTCTGTTATATTTTGGACTCTGCTCTGGTAACTTCATTTCTTGCAGGCGAGGTTGATAGAGGGGATGATCGGAGGATGCCTTCTAGATATGGCAAGGATTACACATCCAGGGATCATCCGCGCTCTGCGTCAGATGATGTATTATTATATTCTGTTGAAAATCCCCTAATCCAGTATCTTCTCTGTCTCCCATCTGTTATAGGAATTTAATTATGTAAAAAACTTACTCCCCATTCAGGCAAATGAAGAATCACACCGATCTGATTACCATCACAGTCGTGTGAAAGATAGTGGCTCAAGCAGCAGAAGAGGTTCACGCAAAGATCACAAAGGTGAATTTGGTTGTTGTTATATCTCTATATATTTGAGCACAACTTGTATATATATATAAACTGATCCTCAAGATGGATAATTACTGCTATGTAGGATGACTGGTGCAGCACCATCAGGCACTCTTAACTAATTCAGTGTTGAAGTAGGCTCTCGGCATTTATTACTTGGAGACCTTCAGAAAAAGTTTTAGCCATTCAGATTTTGAACTGATTGTGCTATCACATAATGTAATGTTCAGTAAAGTGATCTGATAGAGATGGACAAAGTGTGTTTTGCATATAGTCAGATGTTTTAATATAGATTACGCTAGCTGATCGTAAGGTAATGGATATTCTCGCTCTATGGTTCATAGAATGCCTCAGAACAGATCAGATCAGTTGAAAAAAGCTCACTGCTTGGGTTACACCGGCATGTTCCTTTTGCATGACTAAATGGAAAAGTAAATGTCGCAGTTCCACATATTGACAGGATTCCTTGTTTCTTTCAACTAGAAATTTGGATCAGTGTTTGCAGATGTTTGAACCAATGAAATGTTATGCAAAAATGAACTCCTCAGAACTTGGATTCGTGCTCTCGGCTTCATGTCCTAGATCGATTCATGAATACAACAATGGAATGCTTGATAGTTACGAAAACTGTGATAAGCAGTTTGGCTGCATGTTTGTCACAGCCAAAATTGTCCTTCAACTACAGAAAACACAAAAGATGATGACAGACTGCTTTCCAGTAACATCGTAACCCTTATTTCTGTTAACTCGTCCCTGGCATCTGAACTTCTTGTTGGTTTTGGATAAGCAGCATGTCAAGGTGCACTTTATAGGCTGTGAGAGTGTGGATTTAGACCTAGCCTGATTCATTGCAGTCATTTCCTTTCATCTAGAAAAGGTGATCACTAGTTCATCTTTCATTTAGTGAAGCTTGGAAAAATACTTCAAGAGAATGTCCTTGGTTTTGGTGGGAGAGATCATTGGTGAGGGCGGTGGCGGCTTTGAAACATTCAAGGAGGATAAAATATATTATTTAATTTTAACAACATGAAGCTTACAAATAACTAAAAGCTCTTTAAACACATCCTCTTTTTCTTTCTAGTGTTTATCTCTTATATTTTCTACACTATAGTATAAACTTTAGCTGCCTATTTATACACAAATTAAAAGTAAAAAAAAATTAAATTTCAAGTGTGAACATAAATGGTTGGTAGTGGTGTGAAAGTGGTTGGCGGCTACAGTTTGTGATTGTAGTTAGTGGTTGTCATCTTTGACCTTTTGAATTGAGTTTATTACAAAAAATTTTCCTTTTAAACTTAATTGAGAGATGTCATGCCAAGCATGAACTTCATTTTGATAAATGTTTCTCCTTTTAATGGCTTTTTAAAGATATCTGCAACTTGATCATTTATTTTGCAAGATATCAGTTCGACTTCTTTGTTCTTCATATGCTCTCGGATAAAGTGATGATATGTATTGATATGTTTACTTCTTTCATGATACCCTGGTTTTTTTGTTAATGCAATCCCTGATCGATTATCAGTATAAATCTCTGTAAGATTTTTTTGAGGAAATCCCAAATGCTTTAGCATATTTATTAGCCATATTAAATGGAATACAAATTAGTTAGCAGTAATATACTCAACTTCACAGCTTGATAACATTACTATCAATTACTTCTTGGATGACCATGTAAAAGATGTATCTCCCATAAGAAAGACAAATCCTATTATGCTTTTCCTTCCATCCAAATCTATACCTCAATCACTATCTGAGTAACCAACAAGAGTGAAGTTTTTACTTTGAAGTACAGAACATACCTTCACTTATCATTCCTTTAATGTAGCGGAGAATTCTCTTGGCTGCATTTAAGTGAGACTGATCTAGTGTCTCCATATATCTGCTGATAAGTCCTACTCCATAGAATATATCTGGTCTCGTACATGTCAAGTACCTCAAGCTTCCTACTAAACTTTTAAAGAAGGTTAGATCAACATTTCCAACTTTACTCTTCCTCAATTCCACTCCATTCTTAATTGGAGTTGATATCGGATTGCAGTTTTTCATCTTGAACTTTTCAAGAATATCTTTGGTGTAATTGCTTTGAGATACAAAAATACCTTCTTCTTTCTACGTCACTTCTTAGCCAAGAAAATATATCATTTGACCAATGTCTATCATCTCAAACTCTTGTACCATGCTTTTCTTGAAGTCTTTAAACATGGTAGGATTGTTGCTAGTGAATATCAAGTCATCAATATATAGGCATGCAAATAGTGTGTTTCCATCAACTTCTTTCTTCACATACATTGCATGTTCATATGGATATTTTTCAATTTTATTTTCTTAAAAATACCTGTTAATTCTGGTATTCCAAGCACACGAAGCTTACTTCAAACCGTAGAGAGCTTTCTTCAATTTGTATACTTTGGCTTGAATGTATACAAGTGGTTGTTCAACATAGATCTCTTCTTCTAGAAAGCCATTTAGAAATGTTGACTTCACATCGAGTTGATAGATTTTCCATCTATGTTGTGCAACTAGTGAGATCATTAGTCTAATTGTCTCTAGCTGGGCTACAAGAGCAAATACTTCTCCATAGTCAATGCCTTCTCTCTGTTTGTAGTCTTTTGCCACTAATCTTGCTTTGAATCTTTATACTTCACCTTTTGCATTCTTCTTCATCTTGTAGACCCATTTGACACCTTTTGCTTTCTTGTTTTCTAGTAGATTAGTCACTTTTCAAATATCATTTTTTCAATGGCATATATTTCTTCATCCATTGCTTCTATCCACGTTTCTTTTGTAATAGCTTCATTTAAGCTAAGTGGGTCATTAGATGCAAATAAACAAAATAGAATTGTATCTTCAATGACTTAAGTGGCATCATATAACTCTTCTAGATTTCTCATCCATTTTGGTTCTTCTGATGAGGATGCTGATGGAGGTGTTAATGATGATCCTGATATATTTCTCCTGTAGAATACAGGAAATATGTGTACCAGAGTTTGTGGCTTATTTTCTAGTAACATTAGACCTTCTATAAGTACTGTTGGTACTTCCACTTCGTCTTCAAAAATCAGATCCATTTGACTGTTTCTTGATCACCATTCCATTACCAAGTTTTATCTTCTTCAAAGATAACATCTCTATTAATAATTACCTTCTTTATAATAGGATTATACAGCTTGTATCCTATCCTTCTATCACCATATCCGACAAAGATCCATTTCTTGCTTTTATCATCGAGGTTGGTCCTTCTTGCATCTAGGATCTTTGCATATGCCACACAACCAAAAACTCGAAGATGAGTAACACTTGGTTTATGACCACTCCATGCTTCTTCTAGAGTGACGACTTGCAAACTTCTAATTGAGCAGTGATTCAGTAGATATATTGCACATGATACAGCTTCAACCTAGTATTGTCCGAGCAACTTCTTTGCTTTGGGTAGACTTCTTGCCATATCAAGAATTATTCAATTCTTTCTTTCAGCTACACCATTCAGCTGTGGTGTATAGGCTGGTATTGTCTGATGCCTAATGCCTTGTTGTATACAAAAGGCTTTAAATTCATTTGATGTATATTCTTCACCATGATAAAATCTCACGATTCTTATGTTATAGCCACTTTGCCTCTTAATAATTTTTTAAAAATCTTTAAAAGAATTCAACATTTCTAACTTCCTCTTTAGAAAGTATATCCATGTCTTTATGCTAAAATCATTAATTAAGGTAAAGTATCTATTATGTCCAGTTGACATTGACTTTATGGGACCACACACGTCAGTGTGCACTAACTCCAGTGGCTTATTTGCTTTTCAATTGACTTATTTTGGTAAAACTGGTATTGTGATATTTGCTGAGGACGCAACCCTCACAGACTTCATCTGTATGATCAATGTGGGCATACCTTTGACCATCTTCTTGCTTTCTAGCATCTTCAGACTTGTAAAATTTAGATGTCCAAGCCTTAAGTGCCAAAGCTATTCTTCATTATTGGTGATGGCACTCAAATATTTTGCTATATCATATTAGATGTTTAAAGAAAACATCCTATTCTTGGACATCTCCACATAGACAATTAATCTCTCATTATAGTATTTGACTGTTAGATGACAATTCATTATGAAAAGAGTATAACCTTTTTTCAGAAGTTGACCTATACTAAACATGTTATGCTTTATGGCTAGAATATATATAGTAAACATCTATGAAGTAGTTATAATCCCCATTCTTTAACATAATTGGGATGTTGCCTTTACCTTTTACAAAAAACTTTTAAGTTATCTCCAAAGATGACTTATCCTTGTATAGTCTCATCTAGACCACCTAATAGACCTCATTGTCCATATATATGATTGTTGGCTCCAGAATCTAGATACCAAACATTCTCTTGATTCTCGCATAGTCCTTGGAAAAATAATGCAGCTGGTTTATTCATGTATCCTCTTATGATGGTATCTTCCTCTATATAACTAGCTTATTCATGTACTTTTAATGGAGCTTTCCTTCGACATTCAATGCTATAATGCCCAAATTGATTGCAGCTATAACACTAGATATTTCTCTTGTCACGGCTATTATATCCGCCTCCTCTTCCTTTAAAAGTAAATGTTTGTTATACTTTACCTCCTCTAATGGTGTTTCTACCACCTCTTCCTCTGAATCATATATTCCAAGATTATTTTTCTTAAAATTATTAAAACCCTCTAGTGGTGCTGACCTCTTCCATGAGTGGTACATCTACTTGATGAACTCTCTCCTTGCTCATATCCATTTTTTTATGTATAATCTTGATTTCAAGGCATGCTCAATTGCTTATCTCCATTTCTTTTCATAATCTTTTGTTCATGAGCTTGTAAATAACTCATAAGCTCATCCAGTGTCAACTTGTCCACTTCTCTTGACTCTTCAATAGCAACAACAACAAAATCAAATTTTAGATTTAGAGATCTCAAAATTTTCTTAGTAATTCGTGCTTCTGTAAGGGCTTCTTCATTTCTTCTCATATGATTGACTATCACCATAATTCTTGTATGATAATCAAAAATAGATTCTAAGAACTTTATTTGCAATGATTCAAATTCACCTCGTAAAGATTAGAAACAAATCTTCTTGATTATGTCAGCACCTTTATATTTTTATTGGAGAGCCTCTCATATCTTTTTTGATGTTTATGCGGAAACAATGATCTCAAATATGGCTTCATCAAAACCTTGATAGATGATGATCTTTGCTTTGTTATCTTTCTTCTATTGGCTTTGAGGACTTGCTTATGTGCCTCTTGTAGAGAATCTTTTGCTTCTTCAGACTCTGGTTCGTCAAAACCATATTTTACAATCTTTATACACTCTTTTGAACTAATAAATGCCTTCAATCTGATATACCAATTATCATAATTATCTTTGGCCAGCTTCAAGATGAGTGTTTGTACATTTTATGGAGTCATTTTACTCTTTGAATGACTATATCACCTTTTAGGAGTTGAATTTTTCAAAACAGACACTGCAGATGGATCCGAAATGGTCCAATTAGTAAAGAATCGGTCTGGCTTGTTTGAAATTAGGTCATAAATGGGTTGAATCGGTCAAAAAACTGATTATAAACGTCGGTTGGTTCGGTAAGGTTGAACTGGAAATATTCCAGTAATATTCTTCGGTTAATAGCTGGACAACGCAGCTTAAGACTTCTATGCTCGGTGCAGCTCGAATATGGTATGCGTATGGCTTAGTCATCTTCTTCCTCTAGGCGCGTCGGTTACATGTGGGCTACAGTACCAAACTTTTAAGAGGCACGTGTATGCTACCTCTTTCTCCGATAAGGTTGATTGTTGCACCATTGATTTGTATTGATGAACACTACATTACGGAATGATTAAAATAGGGTTTTGAGAGCTTTGAAGAATCAAGTGTATCATAAAAAAAACTCCTCTGTTTTTTACGAACAAGGCTCTGATACCAATTGTTGGTGGGAAAGACCACTAGTGCTAGCTTTGAAACACTCAGGGGGGAATAAAACACTATGTTTTATTTCAACAATAAGAAGCTTATAATTAACTAAAAGCTCTTTAAACACACCCTCTTTTTCTCACTATTGTTTCTATCTTATATATACCACACTATAGCATAAACTTTAGCTAGCTATTTATGCACAAATTAAAAGTAAGAAAAATCAAATTTCAAGTGTGAACATAAATGGTTAGTGGTCATGTGAAGGCCATTAGTGGCTGTGGTTGGTGGTTGCAGTCAATGGTTGCCATCCTTGACTTTATAGATTGAGTTTATCACAACACTTGGATCACTTTAGTTACCGCCAATCCAACTGCCAATACAGCCCCAAGTAAGGCATGCAATCTCACACAGTAGTGTTTTTCCATGAAAATCTTCCTCTTATCCTGTAATATTCAGCCTATTAGCATTATATAAGTATTATGTGGGATCAGAGCTAGAGGAGATTGAAACTGAAGAACCGTTAAGTAGTAGTTTAGAGCTCACCTTGTAGTTTTCTTCGACATAGCTAACTACCAATTTTCCTATAGGTAAGGTTAAAGCATGAAGAAGTTGGAATACCTAAGATTAGGTTAATAAACCTTATATAAGCACAATGGTGAAACTCATATGCTTTGAACAATGTTTTATAGACTTACAATACAAGTAAAGGGGATAGTTTTGCTCATACCCAAAGCAAATAAAAAAGAATACAACATTGTGACGACTACTTTCACCACTCTAGAACCTCTTTTTGTGCCAATTCTAATCCAAAGAAACATATTCTCCCAATCCTTGGTAACTAAATCGAAATGGTGGGCACTACAACGACATGGCGTGTATGGCATCCGATAACAAATTTAGGACCTGAATCAATGAGGGTTTTGAATATGTTATGAATTAATTATAAAATTATGATTAATATGGTTTAGGAGTCGCCACTTAATATTATGGTCATTAGAAAACCTAATGGTTTATGAGAGTCTAGGTAAGGGAACTAGTTGTGCATGTGAAGGACACATCACCCTTGTCACAACTTGAATCCCGAGTCCATAACCTGCAACAGAGTAGTGTTGTAAGGACACCCCATCTACACTAAGCTTTAAGCAAGCATATCATAAAACAAATTATATAAAAATTTCACAACATTTCATAATCTTTAAAAATGTTATATTCTTTAGAACAAGTAAAATTAAATAATACTTCAAAACTTCTCATCATCAGATAAAATAAAACAATAATCCATAATACTTGTTACATTAAATAAAATCCAATCCTTGAACCAAAAAAATATATATTAGTGGAGCATCTAAGACATTGAATAAAAATAAAAAAGAAAGTCTCACGGAACAAGGTATACTGACCAAAATTGAAGAAGCATGAACACTCAACAAAGTCCCTTACTAATAAAAACTAAGAAACTGAAAATAATATTAAAATTGAGGGTTGAGTTCAACCACATCAATTAGGGAATAACATTTAATAAACATTTTATCTATATACAAGGATTAAAACAAGTGTCTAGGCTGCAGGATAGGTTTGGACATCTCCGTTGTTGCTATAATTTGAACTTGAAAACGACCTTTTTAAATCTTGGACTCCCATGAAAGTTGTAGGTCTATGTCTTACCTTTTCATCCATATAAATCAGACATAAATCTGAGATCTACAGTTCCAGATATAACCCAATTACCGAACAGTGTTCCAATTTGGACTGCACCAATATCTATTTTCTAAGTTTGGCCCTCTCTTTATCCTTTCAATTTTAGTATTTAAACTCATCAATCAATCATTTCATTTACGTGATAGGCCTGCATTTAAAATGAACATTTACCATAAATTAAAGGTATCTTATATTATTAGATATGTTATTATAAAACATGCTTTAGTTGAGTTATTGATACTTCAAGGGCAAAATGATAATACAAAACCTTGATAAAAATACACTTTTTAATACTAATCAACTTCACACACCTCTTCTAGTTCCTAATCAATCGTGGTAGCACATTAGCATGGATTTTGTTCTAAGACTGCCTCAGACTATTAGGCAACATGATTCAATTATTATAGTAGTAGATCGATTTTTAAAAATAGCTCACTCCATCCCCTGCAACAAGACCTTTGACGCTTCTAAGGTAGCTGTGGTATTCTTATAAGAAGTGATCTGGTTATATGAGGTACCACTCTCTATTGTATCTAATAGTGATGTCAAATTCGTCAGTTATATTTGGAAAACCTTATGGACAAAATTAGGGATAAAATTAATGTTTTCTAGTGTGTTCAACCCCCAATTTGACGGTCAGACCAAAGTGTTCAACTGGAGCCTGGGCAACTTATTATGTTGTCTCATCGCTGAGTATACAACTAGCTAGGATCTTATACTGCCATAAGCAAAATTTGCTATCAGCAATTATATGAATAGGTCTATAAGGAATATACCTTTTGAAGTACTACTAGACACATGACCCGCGCGATGCCGCAGGTCATTTTTTTTTGTATAAAAATATTAAAAAAAACAAAATTTAAAAATCTTGGGTTTTTTTGCAAGACCATACCCAAGAATCTTGGGTTTGGCTACAACGACTGATCTAAAAGTAATATTTATAATATTGATAATAAAATTAAACTTGCATGACCCAAGTTTAAGTGAGCCTGACTGCAACACCGGACTCAAGAATATTGGATGTGGGTCTGGCTATAAGGTCGTGTCATAAAAGTGTCATAATTAAATAGACTAATTAAAAAAAGCAAAGAAAAAAAAGCAACAGGAAGGAAAAAACTAATGAAAAAAAGAGAAAAATGAATTAATTGGGTTAACCCTTTAAACCAGGTTATCCCGTAAAACCTGGGATTCGCATCATGAAAGTTTGATAACTAAATAGAAAAAAAATGATGGGTTTACCTAGAATTAACTGGGTTAACCCATCAAATCAAGTTAACCCGTCAAGCCTAGGATACGTGTCATGAAAGTCTGATAATTAAATAGAAAGAAAATTAACTTTAACAAACTAAACTAAATGAAAAAAATAACTCGTCAAACTAGGTCAACCTATCAAACCCGAGATCCGTATTATGAAAATCTGATAACTAAATAAAAAAAAATTAACATTAACAAACTAAATCAAACAAAAACAATTCATTAAAAAAATTAAAAAGAAAAAAAAAGCTAATATTGTTGTAATCCATAGTGTTTTTTTGTTTTGAAAAAAGCTACAAAGCTAAGTTTTCAACCAGATCAATATAAAAAAAAACGACAAAGACTATTTTTTTTTAAAAAAAAAAAAGTCAATTTTGGGTAAAATAAATGAAAAAAAAACATGTAAAAAAAAGGAAACAAAAGCAGAAAAAAAAATACGTGAGGAAAGCTACAGTGTTTTAAAGAAATAAACAAAAAAACTAAATTTTCAACCAGCTTAATAGTAAAAAAATAAAATTACCAAAAATAATTTTGAAAAAAAATGTAAAAATTGACAATTTTGGAAAAAAAAAAACAAATAAAAAAAATATGTGGGGAAAGCTAAAGCTAGATTTTCATTCAACTCAATATTGAAAAAATGAATTCGATAAATATAATTTTTTAAAAACATATGTGGAAAAACACTATAACAAAACAAAAACTATGTAGGGGAAACACTGTAGCAATCCATATTATTTAAAAAAAAAAACTACTAAGCTAAATTCTCAACCAACTTAATATAAAAAAATAAAATCTACAAAGACCATTTTGAAAAAAAAGAATAAATAAATCATAAAAAGAAAAAAAAATGTATGAGAATATTATAGCAATCCACAATGTTTTTTTTTAAAAAAACTACATAGTTAAATTTTCAATCAGCTCAATATTTAAAAAAATTAGAAAAGATAATTTTGAAAAAAAATTAAAAACAAAAAACAAAGACAAAGAAGTTAATTCTGGGTAAAAAAATAAAAAACATGTAACAAAAAAAAAGAAACAAAAGCAAAAAAAAAGAATTGATACAGTGAAAAAAACTACTAAAAAAAACACAATAAAAAAACAAAAACAAAAAACAAAGCAGCTATAGTGAATTTCTTATGAGTTTTAGATTTCTTTAATATAATTTAATATGGCAGACGACCTTATATTCCCTTGGATCTCCAATCGTTACCGTTACCGTTACCTCCCAGACAAAGCGCAGCCGGTCTTGATTTTTTAGAATATATGAAAAATGTTCATGTTAAGGTTAGACGACATCTATCTCTTAGTACTAAATCATATATAACCTCTACCAATGCTAGACGCAAGGACAAATAGTTTAGCAATGGTGATATGATACTTGTTCGTCTAAAACTAGAACATTTTCCTTCAGAAAGTTTCACCAAGTTACATGCACGACGCATTAGTCCCTTTCGAATTACTAAGAAGTTGGATAGCAATGCATATGTCATAGACTTACCTTCTGACTTTGGTATTTCACCAGTTTTTAATATTGAGGACATTACTACATTTAAAAGTGATGCAAATGATGTGGTTCATAGTTCACAGACAGAGGACATGCCAGCCTTCATGCCTAAAATCCCGGCCCTGCAGCCAGCGCACCGCACCACAAGATTGCATCCATCATTGATCCCCAGTTCGTCTCTGCACGTTGTATGGGATATTACAAGTTTTTAGTCAAATGGAAGCATCCATCCACTTCAGATTCAGCTTGGGTCAAAGGTACTAAGCTTCAACGACTGCATCCAGACTTATTTACTGCATATTTTAATCATAACTTGCCGGAGTCAAGTTCTTCAATAGAGACAGCAATTGATGAAAATTAGGAGGCAAAGGAAGGTGACTTGTAACCCACGAAGTCTACTGGACAAAGGAAATGTGCGGGATAAAAAAAAGTTGTTAAAAGCTTATTAGCTGTAGTTATTTTATCTTAGTTAGCTGTTAGTTTTCTAGTCAAATTAGTATTTGATTTAATTACGTATTGGATTATAATTTCTTAGTCGGAGGGTATTTAAAAAGAGAACAGGACTGACAATATATGATGGGTTTTTTTTACAATTAAATTTCTATTAAATAGAAATTGGAGCGTTTCCTTTGCAAGAGATTTTGTGTTCTAGTTACTGATAGTTCCTATTCAATTCAACGAGAGGTTGAACCAGGAAGCTTTACATCACTCACTCCATGCAAATCCTATGAAAAAACCATGATAGTTAAAACAAAGTATACCCACTCTTCCTTCTCAAAACAAACAAGATACACTGTAAGAGTAAATTTCTCCTTTCATTTCACTGTCCTGCTCTATTTACGGCTAACTTTATCACTGCGATGCACTCATGGAAGGGGCAAGGTGACATACCTGGCAATATTCTTGGTTGGAATAGAGACTAATGCTCACGGCTTGTGGCTTTTTTTTTTTTTTCTTTATTTGGTAGGGCGTAGCAGAGACCTTGCTTGAACGCTGTGGCCTCCTCTCTGACAGCTGCTGTTATGGGTGAAGCTCTTAAGAAAGAAATAAGAGCTGAGGTTTCTTCTTGATTTCGATGCACTAGAGTAGAATACGATATTATTTAGAGCTTGCAAAAGATGATACTGAATCACTGGACTGGAAAGATTCAAAAGCGAGAACATGTCATTCACAGCTGCACTACTGCTATGGAACTATAGAAAGGAGTCTGCCATTCGTTGCTGCTGTGACTGAACTAAAGTTCACGGTGGCTGAGGCACTGTTGTATGCCGCTACTAGACTGCAATAGAGGTCGCGATCTATCAAGTAGCTGAGGCTGGAACGCTGGAGTTGCAGCTTGTTCACGGTGCTGTGCAGGGCTTGGAGAGGTCCACGGTGCTACTGATGAAGAAGCTCCTGACGAGCCAGTGCAGAGCTGATTCTACGAGATGCCACTGCTGGAAGTGTACCTGGAGGCTCACAGCTGCACTGCTGAGGAGGAATGGTTGGAACGCTGGAGCTGTCGCTGGAGAAGAAGAAAAGCTCACTGTTACTGGGTTGCTGGCTGGATGAGGGAAAGCTTCTCACAGTGGCAGGCAATAACTCTAGCAACGGTAGTGATGGAGGTTCTCGTTAGTGAGAGGAAGCGTGAGCGTGAGCTGTGTGGTGGCAGATGGGAGGCTCACGGTGGTGTGAAAAAAGTTGAGGGAAATGGTTTATGCCAATTGGTTTTAGCACTCCACAAACTAGTAAAATTTGCTGCAGTAAACTCAATCAACCACCAATCACCACCAACAGCAACCAACTATCAACCATCCAACCACCACTTAAAATTTGAATTTTCTTACTTTTAATTTGTATATAAATAGACAGTTAAGTTTATGCTATTATATGTCAGAAAGACAAGAGAGAAACACTAGAGATAAAGAGAGGATGTGTGTTAAGAGTTTTTGTTTGTATTTTGTAAGCTTATTGTTTTGAAATAAAACCATGTGTTTTATCCCCTCTGAGGCTTCCAAAGCCGCCACCAGTGGTTTCTCCCACCAATAATTTTTATCAGAGCCTCGTTCGTCAGAAAACAGAAGATTTTTGGGATATACCTGAATTTTCAAAGTTGTCAAAAACACATTTTGATCATTTCACAGTGAGGCTTTATCAATATGAACTCACTGGTGCAAAAATCAACTTCATCGGAGCAGGAGGTAGACCACACGCGCCGCCTGAAACTTCAGTCACTATAGCTCACGCACAGCTGATGCGCCCAGAGGAAGAAGAAGACTGGAGTCCATGCACGCCATATTTGAGCTACTCCGAGCCACCTAAGCCGCAGCCTAAGTCGAGCCGTAATTCGCGCCGCCAGCCGCACTGAAGAATGTTCCCTAGAATATTCCCGATTCAACCCCAGCAAACCGCCCGATGTCCAGAATCGGTTTCCTGACCGGTTCAGCCCATTTCTACCCCATTTTCAACCAAGTAAGACCGGATCCCTACTGTTTTGAGCGTTCCAGATTGATCTACAACATCCGTTTTGCCAAATTCAACTCCTAGAAGGTGATATAGTCATTCAAAGAGCAAAATGACTACAAAAAATGCAGAAACACTCATCCCGAAGCTAACCAAAGATAACTATGATAATTGATGTATCAGATTGAAGGCATTTCTTGGTTCATAAGAGTGTATAGAGATTATGGAATATGGTTATGATGAACTAGAGTCCAAAGAAGCAGAAGATTCATTACAAAAGGCACAAAATCAAGTTCTAAGAGCTAATAGAAAGAAAGACAACAAAGCAAAGACCATAATTTATCATGGTGTTGATGAAGCCACATTTAAGATCATAGCTTTTGCAAAAACATCAAAAGAAATATGGGAGGCTCTCCAACAAAAATACAAAGGTGCTGATAGAATTAAGAAGATTCGTCTTCAATCTTTGCGAGGTGAATTTGAATCAGTGCAAATGAAGTCATCAAAATCTATTTCTCATTATCACACAAGAATTATGGTGATAGTCAATTAGATGAGAAGAAATAGAGAAGTCTTTTCAGATGCTTGAATTACTGAGCAAATTTTGAGATCCCTAGATCCAAAATATGATTTTTTTTATTGTTGCTTGAAGAATCCAAAGAAATGGAAACGTTGATAGCGGATGAGCTTATGAGTTCTTTGCAAGCTCATAAGCAAAAGATCATGAAAAGAAATGGAGATAAAGCAATTGAGCATGCCTTACAATCAAAGTTGTCTCTCAAGGAGGGCAGGGAGATTTCAATAAGTGGATATACCACTCAAGGAAAGAGTCAACAAAGATGAGGAGGATTTCAGCAATTCAAGGAAGAAGATCTTGGAATACAGGATTCAGAGGAAGAAGAGGTAGAAACACCACCAGAGGAGGCCGGGGACAACAAGCATTTACTCCTAGAGGAAGAGGAGGCAGTTACAATAACTATGACAAGAGAAATATCTAGTGTTATAGTTGCAATCAATTTGGGCACTATAGCACTGAATGCCAAATGAAAGCTTCATTAGAGGTATGTGAACAAGCCAACTATGCAGAGAAGGATGCCATCATTAGAGGACCAGCTGTATTATTAGTCCAACAAGGACTAGGTGAGAATCATGAGAATATTTGGTATCTAGATTCTAGAGCCAGCAATGACATGTGTGGCCAACGAGATCTATTTGGTGATCTAGATGAGACTATACAAGGTCTAGTCACATTTAGAGATACCTCAAAAGTTCCAGTAAAAGGTAAAGGCAACATCCCAATCAAGTTGAAGAATGGTGATCATAGCTACATCGTAGATGTTTACAATGTTCCAACTATAAAGCACAACATGCTGAGTATAGGTGAACTTATGGAGAAAGGTTATACTTTTAACATAAAGAATTGTCATCTGATAGTCAAAGACTACAATGAGAGATTAATTGCCTATGTGAAGATGTCTAAGAATAGGATATTTCCTTTAAACATCCAATATGATGCCGCAAAGTGTTTGAGTGTCATCACCAACAATGAAGAATGGCTCTAGCACCTAAGGCTTGGACATCTGAATTTTACAAGTCTGAAGATGCTAGCAAGCAAGAAGATGGTCAAAGGTATGCCCCACATTGATCATCCAGATGAAGTCTATGAGAGTTGTGTCCTCAACAAACATCACAGATCCAGTTTTGCCAAAGAAGTCAACTGAAAAGCAAATAAGCCACTGGAGTTAGTTCACACAGATGTGTGGTCCCATAAAGCGTATGTCAACTGGACAAAATAGATACTTCCTTACTTTCATTAATGATTTTAGCATAAAGACATGGGTATACTTTCTGAAGAGGAAGTCAAAAGTATTCAATTGTTTTAAAGATTTTAAAGCAATTGTTGAGAAGCAAAGTGGCTATAAGATCAGAACCATGAGATTTGATCAAGGTGGAGAATATACAACAAATGACTTTGAAGCCTTTTGTACACAACAAGGCATTATACATCAAACAACATTAGTTTATACACCACAATTGAATGGTGTAGCTGAGAGAAAGAATCAAACGATTCTTGACATGGCAAGAAGTCTACTCAAAGCAAAAAAGCTGCCTAAATAATACTAGGCTAAAGCTATATCATGTGTAGTGTATCTATTAAATAGCTACCCAACCAGAAGTTTGCAAGTTGTCACTCCGAAAGAAGCATGAAGTGGTCACAAACCAAGTGTTACTCATCTTCAAGTCTTTAGTTGTGTGGCATATGAAAAGATTCCAGATGCAAGAAGGACCAAACTCGATGATAAAAGCGAGAAATACATCTTTGTTGGATATAGTGATAGAAGGATGGGTTACAAGCTGTATAATCCCATCACAAAGAAGGTGATCATGAGTAAAGATGTTATTTTTGAAGAAAATAAATCTTGGTGGTGGAATGATGATCAAGAAGAAGTAAAATGGATCAGTATTGATTTAATCCTTGAAGATGAAGTGGAAGTACCAACAGTACTTGTAGAAGGTCCGATGTTACCAACAGATAAGCCACAAAGTCCGGTACACAAATTCCTTGTATTCAACAGGAGAAACACACTAGAATCATCATCAACACCACCATCAACATCCTTATCAGAAGGACTAAGAAGGATGAGAAATCTAGAAGAGTTGTACGATGTCACCCAAGTCATGGAAGATACAACTCTATTTTGTTTCTTCGTAGATAGTGACCCACTTAGCTTCAAAGAAGTTATCACAAAAGAGAAGTGGATAAAAGCAATGGATGAAGAAGTACATGCCATTGAGAAGAATGATACCTGAAAGCTGACTAATCTACCAGAAAATAAGAAAGCAATAAGTGTCAAATGGGTCTATAAAATAAAGAAGAATGTAAAAGGAGAAGTACAAAGATACAAAGCTAGATTAGTGGCAAAAGGCTACAAACAGAGAGAATGCATTGACTATGGAGAAGTATTTGCTATAGTAGCCCGGTTAGAGATAATCAGACTGATGATCTCACTAGTTGCACAACATAGATGGAAGATCTATCAACTCGATGTGAAGTCAGCATTTCTGAATGACTTCCTAGAAGAAGAGATCTATGTTGAACAACCACTTAGATACATTGAAGCTGAAAATAAAGGCAAAGTATACAAGTTAAAGAAAGTCCTCTACTGTTTGAAGCAAGCTTCGCATGCTTGGAATATCAGAATTGACAGGTATTCAAGATAATGGATTTGAAAAATATTCATATGAACACGTAATATATGTAAAGAAAGAAGCAGATGGCAGCATATTATTTGCGTGCCTATATGTTGATGACTTGATATTCACCGACAACAATCCTACCATGTTTGAAGACTTCAAGAAAAGCATGGTACAGAAGTTTGAGATGACAGACATTGATCTAATGGCATATTTTCTTGGCTTAGAAGTAATTCAGAAATAAGAAGGGATTTTTGTATCTCAAAGCGGTTACGCCAAAGATATTCTTGAAAGGTTCAAGATGGAAAGCTGCAATCTAGTATCAACTCCAGTTGAGAATGGAGTAGAATTGAGGAAGAGTAAAGTTGGAAATGTTGATCCAACTTACTTCAAAAGCTTAGTAGGAAGCTTAAGGTACTTGACATGTACCAGACTGGATATACTTTACGGAGTTAGACTTATCAGTAGATATATGGAGACACCAGACCAGTCTTACTTGAATGCAGCTAAGAGAATTCTTCGGTACATTAAAGGGACAATAAATAAAGGTATGTTTTATACCTCAGGTAAAAACTTCAATCTTGTTGGCTACTCGGATAATGATTAGGGTAGAGATCTGGATGAAAGGAAAAGCACAACTAGATTTGTGTTTTTCATGGGAGATACATCTTTCACATGGTCATCTAAGAAGCAATCAATAGTAATGTTATCAAGCTGTGAAGCTGAGTATATTTCTGCCAACTCAGCTATATGTCATTTAATATGGTTAAGGAATATGCTGAAGTTTTTGGGATTCTCTCAAGAAAGTCCTACAAAGATTTATATTGATAATCAATCAACGATTGCATTAGCTAAGAATCCAGTGTATCATGAAAAAAGTAAACACATCGATACACTTTATCATTTTATCCGAGAGCATGTGAATAACAAAGAAGTTGAACTGATATCCTGCAAAACAAATGATCAAGTTGCAAATATCTTTACAAAGCCATTGAAGGTTGAAATATTTATCAGATTGAAGTTTATGCTTAACATGACATCCCTCGATTGAGTTTAAAAGGAGAATTTATTGTGGTAAACTCAATCAACCACCAACTACCACCTACAGCCACCAACTATCAACCACCCAACCACCACCTCTAGCCATCAACTATCAACCACCAAACCACCACTTAAAGTTTGAATTTTTTTACTTTCAATTTGTGTATAAATAGGCAGTTAAGTTTATGCTATTATATGTGGGAAAGACAAGAAATAAACACTAGAGAGAAAGAGAGGGTGTGTATTAAAAGTTTTTGTTTGTATTTTGTAAGCTTGTTGTTTTGAAATAAAATCATATGTTTTATCCCATCTGAATGTTCCAAAGCCATCACCAGTGGTTTCTCCACCAACAAAATTTCCCTTACCTGATATACATGCATGACCACAAATAACTGCACAAGCTAGGAATAATGTTGCAGGGATGCTTCCTGCCCCCACTGATGTCCATGTCAAGCCCACGAAGCCGAGGAGAAGTGACGAGTAAGCAGCAATGAAGGCCACTGAACAGCTTCCCAAAGCCATATCAAAGCACAATTAGCAAACACTTATCGATTCTCTCCTTGAATAAATGTGCTTCTTTTTCATCAAAACACAAAAGTTTGTAGTTTGAATTACCAAACACTTATCGATTCTCTCCTTGTTCTTATCTGCTCCTGTATCGAAATCATAAACAACATAGTTGCTGCCCATGGACCACACACATGAATTTTAACAGCTTGAAGTAAAGGAGATAACATAGTATACCCATGAGGATAGTTTGCTGACGGTGCATTGTTATATTTAGCAAAAATACAGCCAGTGAAATTACTCATTCTTGGACATTTAGGCTACGAACCACACTAGTTTAGGATGAGATTTTCCAAAGAGAGAACACAACAAACACCACTAATCGAAGCACCTAAGAGGTCTGCTGTCTCCCTTATGCATCTTGAGGTCTTACAAGAAAGATGTCTCCCTTTGCTAGTTCAGTAAATCCGTTAGGCAGGATCGGAAACTATGTACCAGCTTCTAGAGTAATTGCAAATAAGCAGCTGCACCACCTACCTGTTCCACAAAACAAGAAAGATGAATTCAGTGCAAATCATCTACCATTAAATTCTCAGAAGCATGCATGGTCACACAATCAATATTCAAAGAAATACGCAGTTGTTTCGCCATAAATACAAGGACAACTCACAGTCGGAATTGTGTTGCACATGTTAAATTAATTTTAAAGTCTACATTTAAAGTATTTTTTAGTTTTTCTAGGTGTCTCCTAGATAAGACTGGTATAAATATATATTTCGAGAATTGTAAGTTAAAGTCTAAGTCTATTGACACTTCCTCTCCTAGGAGAGTAATTTATTTATATGAATAAGATTGTCTTCTACCATGTTTTCCCTTTCTCATTCAAATATATTTCTAACATGGTATCAAAGTTAGTTCAATATAGTGAGTTTTTAAAAGGACTAGAGTGTGAAATCTCAAAATAGAGTGGATGGAGAAGTGACGTAAAAGAAAAAGATGTTCAAGATGATAGCTCCCAATAAAAGAATTGGGGTCATGCATCAAAAAGAGATATAAAAAAAAGACTAAGAAAAAGGCTTAGTGCAAGTTAACAACTTCATGCATAAAAGATGAGATGTTATACAAGAGCAACCACACATGAAAAAGAGAAGAGAAGAACTCTTCCTACAAGAGATGAGAAATGAACACACAGCCATGACAAAAAGAAAGAGACTTAGTGCAAGTTAACAACTTCTTGCACAAGAGATGAGATATGGTACAAGAGCAACCACACATGAAGAAAAGAGACGAACTCTTTCTACAAGAGATGAGAAATTGCCAAAGAGCCATGACAACAAAAAGACAAGAACCCGAAGAAATGAAGTGATCACTTGAAGAGCCAAATATTGAAAAGAGATGTTTGGCTGGAAAATTGTGGCAGCAACCATAAGAGGATAAAAATGGCTAAGAGTAGTCATGTTCAGACAAAAACAATAAACAATAATCTAAGAAAAGCAATTTAAAGAAATGGCAATGGAATGCCATTAGCTAGCCATGATGAAAGGAGTAGCTAAAACAAAGATGCAAGATAATTTTTTCCAAGATGAAGATGGAAGTTAATTCCAAAAACAATTATGGATTAGTGTGATGGTAAAAAAAAAAAAAAAAAAAAAAAAAGGATATTAGAAGTTGTCATAAGACCTCCATCACATTTCAAATTTAAAAAATTGTGACACTTTCAAAATTAAAGGGAAGTATTGGAATTAATTTTAAAATCTATTTTCAAAGTGTCTTTTAGTTTTTTTAAGTGTCTTCTAGATATATGCATGTAACTATTGAAGATGTATTTATTTTTTAAATCTCTTGAATTAATCCTAGATCAGTATAAATAGATGTTTGGAGTATTATAAGTTGAAGTCCAAGTCTATTGAGACTTGTCAAAAGTAATATATTTATACAAATAAGATTGTGTTGCACCATGTTTCCTTTTTCTCCTTCAAATATATTTCTAACAGCACACTCAACATAAGTTTCTTTAGATTTCAAACTCTCTTAGCTACCAAAAAATTCAATCTACTGACTTGCATTTCAACAAAACTTATTAATCATTCCATCATGGCATTTGTTAAGCTAAACCTTTTGTTCAAACCATGCTCCCAATTTAGCAGAATCAATTTCAGACAACCCAATACACACACACACTGAATATTTCAAGTAAACATTTTAATAATAGCGGGATGATGTTAAGCAGATAAGGCTGGTCTTTTTTTTTTTAGGGGAAATAGTACAAAAAGGGACTGAGTAACTTGACTTGTTGCATAATTCTGCCTCACATGAGATAGTAATAATGGAGTTTCTTGAGACAAGACCCCTGGTTGAGGTTACAAAATGCTGCTGCCATTGTTGCTATCTATTAACGGACTATATTTTCTATACTGATCATCTACAAGTAGGAAAGAAGGGAGTAAACATTCAGTTCAACATCCAATCATGAGCGCCTTTTGCAGGTGATGATATAAACAAAACTAAAAGTAAAGAAAAGGAGAAAAAAACCTTGAAGAAAGGAAACCCTTTTGCACATGCATGTCTCAGACTCTGTCTGTCTTTGTTCTAAGAAGAGATGAGAGAAGGCAACTACAGTCCCTCTTGACAAGAAGGCAACTGCAGTAGCTAACAGACAGGATTAAAGCTTCTCTCCTTACAGAATCATGTCTTGGCTAATTGAGGGACCAATGAAATCTCAACATGTAAGCTTAAGGATCAAGATTTGGTGTCAGTTGCCAAGATGGTCCTACCAATCTTTAAGTTGAAATTGGGCTATGGTTTCTGGTTTGTGTTCGGCCCTGCCTGACCATGAAGGGATTTTGGGCTCAATTGAGCAGGTAGGGTTCATTGTTTGTTTTCGGTTTTAAAGTCTGTTCGGTAATTAGAAAGTTGGTGTTTTTAAAAATATATTTTTGCTTAGAAATATATGAAAAAAATATATTTTTTTATTGTTTAAAATTTATTTTTAATATTATTATATTAAAATGATATAAAAATACTCAAAAAAATTAATTTAAAATAAAAAAATAAAACAATTTTAATATTTTTAAAAACAATTTTAAAACAAATAGGCTCTTAACCTCTTAGTCTTGGATTGAATGAGGAGATTGATATGTTTGGTGGATGGTCAGTAAAATAAAAGTAATAATAATATTTTTTTAATTTAATGACAGATTTATTTTCCAATATTATTCTACTAGCTAGTTCTTCACAAGTAAAATAAAAGTAGTAATAATATTTTTTTTCTCTTTTATTATAGTGGCGACCTTGTTCTTGCTAGATTTTATGATGAACCATCTTATATCTCTCTCAAACTACATCTGCCGACACCTAATGGTGTTAGCAAATCCCAAGCTGTGGGAATATGAAACTGACAAATCTAGCATGGGCTTGCTGCGAGGGTTTTTGTCTTTTTTCTTCTTTTTTTAAATGATGTGTTTATAAACACATCATTTCTTCCTAATTTGATTGTTGCTTTCCATTTTTCTTTTTGGCTGCAGAAAATATCTCTGTGGTAGGATGGAGACTGATATAGAAACTAACGTTTCTGTTGAAAATCTTACACCTCACACACATAAACACACTCTCACACACACACACACACAAAATGGCATAACAGCGCTCTACCACGGACTTATAAAACAAATATACTTGATGAGATGGCATAACCATACCCTACTACGGACTTATAAAAAAAATATACTTAATGGTATTATAATTATGAACCAATACTATATAAGTAATAGAAACTAAAGGTATGATGAAGTCAATAATTCATAAAGAAAAAAAAGTTGTGTTGGTGATAAAAAAAAACTTAGAGACTGAATAAAATGATTTGTAGCAATCCACAGTGTTTTGGAAAAAAAAAATACAATGATTTCGCTACATGATTTAGCTTTTCTATTAATAAAAAGCAAAAAAAATTACAAAGCTAAATTCTCTACCAACTTAATATAAAAAAAACAACAACAAAGATAATTTTGAAAGAAAAAAAAAACCATGAGAAAAAACATTGTAGCAATTGACAGTGTTTTGCGAGGAAAACTACAGTGCTTTCCCCAATAAAAAAACCATTGCGAGAAATGTTGTAATAATTTATAGTGTTTTGTGAGAAAAACTACAATGTTTTCCCCATATAATTTAGCTTTATTGTAATTATAATTCTTAACCAACTCAATATTTAAAAAATAAAATCGACATAGATAATTTTAAAAAAAATCATAAAAAAAATCATATGAAAAAACACTGTAACAATTCACAGTGTTTTAAAAAAAAATATTACAAAGCTAAATTCTTAATCAGCTCAATATTAAAAAAAATCAAATTGACAGAGACAATTTAAGAAAAAAAATAACAAAAAAAAACACCAATAAAAAGGAAAAAAAATCATGTTGGAAACACTGTAGCAATTCACAGTGTTTTATAATTAAAGTTACATTGCTTCCCTACATGATTTAAACTTATTAGTAATGACTTGTAATTGTAATTATCAACAATGTTTTGTGAGGAAAGCTATAGTGTTTTCATCACATGATTAAACTTTATTACAAAGTTCAATTCTAATCAACATAATATTAGAAAAAAAATCGAAGAAGATAATTTTAAAAAAATATATATGACAAAAAAAGAAAACACAAAAAAAACTGTAAAAAAAAAATCATGTGAGGAAAAACTTGTATTTACTTGTAATTGCTATTCTTAACCAGCTTAATATTTTAAAAAATAAAATTAAAAAAAGATAATTTTAGAGAAAAACATAACAAAACAGAAAAAAATCATGTGAAATTGAAAAAAGATAATTTTAGAAAAAAACATAACAAAACAGAAAAAAAATCATGTGAAAAAAACACTATAGCAATCCACAGTAATTTGCGAGGAAAGTTACAGTGTTTTCCTCACATATTGTAACTGTAATTTCTAACCAGCTTAATATTAAAAAATAAAATAAAAAAGATAATTTCAAAGAAAATCATAGAAAAAACAAAAACAAAAACAAAAACAAACCATGTGAAAAAACACTGTAGCAATCAACAATGTTTTAAAGAAAAAAAATTACAAAACTAAATTCTCAATCAGCTCAATATAAAAAAACTAAAATAAAAAAAATATAATTTTAAAAAATAAAATAGAAAAACAATGTGCAAAAACACATAGCAATTCAAAATATTTTAAAGATAAAAAATTACAAAGCAAAATTTATAACCAACTCGATATTTAAAAAGTAAAATCAACAAAGATAATTTTGAAAAAAATAAAATAAAAAAAAACAAAAAATAAATAAAAAAGAGGAAAATTGAAAAAAAATGGAAAGTAATTTAGGAAAAAAAGAAAAAATTAAAAAAAAATTAAAAAAATAGAAAGTTTGAAAAAAAAAGTGCAAAAAAATATATATAAAAAAGAGAGAAATACACTGTTGATTCACTGTGAATTCTCCGCACCTTTTAATTGTGTGTGTGTATATAAAAAAACAAGTTTGCATGCTTATGAATTATGACTGATGGAGCCATGAAGGTTGCCATGCCGATAAATGAATACACAAATAACACGAAACTATCAACCACCTTTGAAGGGACTGAAGGAGATAACATGAGGCTTACAGGAGTTTTAAGGTCATCCATCAATCATAGTTGTCCCACCAAATGACCCGAAACAATTTAAATAAATGAATCACAGATGCATGCATGTCCATTGATCAAGTTAGTCTGACTCAATTGTTTTTATTAAAACAGGACACAGATAACGTGGAACATAAAATTACCACTTATACTTTAAAAAGTTTGAACATATGAAAATGATAGATTGCAATATACTGTATACACATCCACACAGAGAAAGCATTGGAAAAGGAGAAAGGTAACACCATCTTGTCGTGAGAAAATTTACTTCCTCTGAAGTCTGAGCTTTTTCTATATATTTAGAGTTTGTTTGTTGGGTAGTGTAGTTGTTATTTTTTAAAATAATTTTTTGTATTAAAATATATATTAATAATATTTTTTTATTTTTAAAAAATTATTTTAAATATTAATATATTAAAATAATTTGAAAACATTTAAAACATATTAATTTAAAATTAATAAAAATAAAAAATTTAAAACTTTTTAAAAATATTTTTACAGGAAAATACCTCAATACTCGGTACACGCAAAACACATTTGGGGCGGCTAAAACTCTCCATCGAATAGCAGTTATTGCCAAGTTATTGTCATCAACTCCCTTTCATGGAATGGTACGAAATTGGTAGGGATTGATTGTAAGCTGGTAGAGAGTCTGACACAAATCGAATTTGAAGTCTGGTACAAAAATTTAAATTTTAAAACCTGACTTGTAATAAGTCAACCATACTTAATAATAATAAAAATATTATTATTTTAATAAAAATATCAACATATTGATAATTAGATTTTGTTGGAATCACTAGGTTGATTTAAGTGTTTAACCAATTAGCCGAGTTAATTTTTTTTTCAATCTAGACCAGTTTAGGCTCTATATAGGCTCTATATTAATTGAATAACAAGTTGATTTATTAAGCCAATCTAGGTTTTAAAAGAATGCATCAAAGTTATGAGTTTCAATCCCATTTTATAAAATTAAAAATTAAATATAAAATAATAATATGTTTGTGTAAATTTTAAGTTTTAAAAAACTTTCACTTGAGAATATATATTAAAAAATTTAATATAAAATTTAATACTCACCTAGTAACTTAATTCTTTGGATTAACTTTTTTTTTTTTACATAAATTAGCCCTTATAATATAATAAAATTAATAACAATATACTAATATACTAAAAGGCATGAGAAATTCATCACCCCCCTCGTAATTTTTTATTCACCACTACAATGTGGTGATCATTTTATTGCTCTCATAAAAAAATAAATGTATTTGGATTAAAAGTATTTTGATAATTTTATATAATTCATAAGTAATTATTGATTTATTTGGTGGTATTTTTATCCTTGTATTTTTGTCTAATAAATCCCTACATTATTCAATACGTTTATAACTAGAATTCTTTGTTATGCAGAAAATCTATAAAATATTTCTTCTAAATACATCAAGCTATATATAAATAATTTATATAAAAAAATAGCCTTATTGCACCAAAATTAAACTGAAATACCTTATCATTAATAAGCTTTGCGCGTGCGCCACAAATAAATGTTACAGCCTGCCCCTCGAATGTATGGCTATGGAAGACTCACAATCCCAAGAAATCAGGCCACATACGTGGAAAATTAATTGCTAGTGTCCTGTGATTTTTGTAGTTGCTAGTCAGACCTGGCTGCTCATTTCTTTCTCCATGTAAAATAATTTCCATGCATTAAGTGCCTACATGTAAAATAGTCAGTGTGGACTCATTAATGATGGATTACCTGGATACTTGTGAGCGTGTGGCCACTACTTGAACTAAGAGAAAATAATACATGATTTTCAGCCAACATTGTGACAAAAACGTTATGTGATTAACTGATGAATTTTTTTCTATTTTGATGTTTGATGTATTTTAGTTTTTATTTGGTGTTATGTTGTTTAAAAAATTATGGCATTAGACTTTATTAAGCATTTGAAAATTAAATAGGTTGTTAAATTCAAAAATTAGTGTGTTACCTTGAAATTGTATAAAGAGATAATAAATTAGGATTTTCAGGTTGATAAGTTAATTTGTGGTGAAACTTGTTTGAGATTAATAAATAATTATTTGCTGTATGAAATGATGCTAAATTTTCAGGAAACGGAAGCATTAATATATAATTAGTTAGTTTGAGAATTTTGATTAATTTAAGGAGTATATTTGGATCCTTTTATATATGTTTCCTTAGAAACATGATTGATTATGTTCTAATTAAAAGTAAATAAAATCTTTTATATATTTTCTTTTTTCTAGTATATTTCGAGGGAATATTTTCATTAGTAAAATTTAATGTAATTTACGAACGAAAATATTATGTCAATATTTTTGTTTGTATTTATCAATTTTTTAATAGTAGTTGTCGACTAACCCAAAGTATCAATTTTATATAATAAGCTTTGAGATGTATATATTCTTGAAAGATTAACCTAGATTGATAAACATGTTATATGTTTTACTAGCTACTTGGTCTATGTTTTAATGCGGGTCGGATCTAACAACAATTAACACAAAAACATAAATGTGCAAGTGTTTCTGATGTATTTTTTAACATTGAAAATAAAATTAATTGTAAATTAAAAGACCGATGTATGCATTTAATTAAATAAATCAAGAATTATTTGTGTTAAAGAAAATCATTAATGATAACCACAAATGAAACTGGAAAGTTGAAAGATTGATGTAGATAACAATGAAAGCTTTCATACATCAAATATACACCACAAAATCTTCCTAATATGGTCCTATTGCATCTCTTGAACATAGAAAGACTTTTAATCCTATGAAGATCAACCACAAATATGGATATTTTTGTTGGGTTTTCAAATACACATACATGCAATGAAAAATCTTTAAGGTGTCCCAAGATCCTATTAGATGGATCAAGGGTTGTTTATGAATTATACGAAGATTACTTGATGATCAAATATTCATTTTAACTTTGACACAAGTCATCCAAGTATCCAACCTCTAATACTAATCTATATGAACTATCATTGAGAAATCTCCTAAACCTTTTTAGAAGAGAGTTGTTGTTAAGGAGAAAGAGATTGTTATATTTTTGAATGCTAACTCTTTTCTTTTATGTTTTTTAAGAGTTCTGTATTGTACTGTGTATTGTTAAATAATACATTTACTTTTGTTTTATTTATTAGGGTATGATAGTATTTTCAATTTAACCTATATATAATCTCTTTATATTTAAGTTAACTCAAACATTTTAGAATAAATAGATTAATGAGAATTCCAGTTTCTTTCTCTTTTATGTTTATTTTTTTATGTTAATCTGGATTAATTTAACATGGTATCAGAGCTGATTTTATGGAACAAGGTTAATCCCAAACATAGCTTTTGCGGATCCAACTTTTTATTCTATTTTTTTAGTGATATTTTTGTCTTCCGCTTCTGTAAAAACTGGTATTTTATCTTTCCTGCAGTTTTTGCAATTTGATATTTGCGTACATTTTATGCAATTTATGTTGTGTTTTGGATTAATATATAATTTCAAGAAGATATTTGTTTAGTTTTTGCGATATTTGTTTAGTTTCTGCAATCTAGTACTTTGTTTTTCATTGATTTGGCATTCTGGTTCTTTTTTGTTTGTTAATTATGGCTACCAAAAGAGATGATTTGCTTTAATATGTGAGTGTGAGGTTGGATGGAAAGACTTATTCATAATGGAGTTATGTAATAAGAAATTTTCTTAAAGGTAATAAGATGTGGGGATATATGATACCTATAAGTGGAACTTGAGTGATACCCAAGAATACTGAGAAGGAGGACGTTATTTTAATAGATACATGAGAATTAAACAATGCAAAGATTATTACTTGGAGCAGCAATCCTGTTGAGCATTCCATAGGTACGTAATTGGTGAAGTATAAGACAACAAAGGAGGTTTAAGATTATCTGCAAAAGTTATTCACGCAATCAAATTTTGAATATAAGTATTCAAGAGTTTTATTCTTCTATGATATATCTTTGGGATTAATTAGCTCTTACATAATTGACATAATTAAAGGCATGTGGTGCCAATATTGAGCGTAGAGAGTAGCAACAATTTGTATAGTTTTTAACAACACTTCGCAGTGATTTTGAAGGACTTAGAGGTTTAATTCTGCATTGTTCTCCACTGCTTTATATTGACTTTGTTGTTAATGAGTTATTGCTTGATGAAATACGTCTTTAGTCTTATTTTGAAAAGATAATTCTTTCTATTTCGAATCCTTCTGTACTAGCAGTACCCTTTAAGTCATTCTCTAATCATCAAAATAAGCTTTACACAAGAGTTGGCTTCGATGAGTGCAATTTCTATAAGCAAAAAGGTCATTGGAAGGCTAAGTGTCCCAAGTTGAAACAACAAAATCAAGCTTGAAAGCATGACAACCAGTCACAATCTAATGCTCATAAACCACCTTAGAGTTATAAACCACCACACCACAATACTGCAATAGTAACTTCATCAAGCCCTATCACCTATCTTAGTACTCTAGCTAAGCAATTTCAGAAGTTTCTCTCCTTATAGCCATAAGCAATGTTTGCTTCTCCTTCCATAAGTCAGTTGCCTCATAGTTCCTTAGGTATTTCATATTCTGAATGGGTTTTAGATTCTAGTGCTTCACATCATATGTCTCTAGATTGTTCATATTTTACCTTTGTGTCCCCTTCGCCCTTCATTCATGTTATGACTAATGATGACACTATCATGCCCTTAATAGGTGTTGGTTTTGTTATCACACCTCACTTGTTTCTCCCTAATGTTTATCTTATTTCAAAACTCAAATTGAATCTTGTTTTCATTGGTCAATTATATGATTCTAGTGATTATTTAGTCATATTTTCTTCTTCTTTTTATTGTGTATAGGTTCTGTAGTCTCAAAAGCTGATTGGGACAGGTCGTAGGGAGAATGAACTATATATTTTGGATGAGTTAAAAGTGCTAGTTTTCATTGCTGCTGCTATTACTGTTAATTTGCTCTCTTTTTTTCGTTTGAGTCCTTCATCTTTTAGTTTTTATTTATAGCATTCTCATCTAGGTCATGTTTCATCTTCTCGTTTGAGATTTTTGACATCCATAAGAGCTTTAGAAAATTTAGCATTGTATGATATTTCTGATTGTAGTAGATGTTAACTGACAAAATATTTTGTTTTACCTTTTAATTGAAGTATTTATGTTTCTTCTTCACCATTTGACTTGATTCATTCTGATGTATGAACACCTTCTCTTGCTGCCATAAAAGAGGGTCCCGATATTATATTACATTTATTGATCATCATACTAGTTATTGTTGGGTTTATTTAATGAAACATTGTTCTGAATTCTTTTAGATGTATACAGTCTTTCAAGCTCTTTTTAAAGCTCAACATCCTGCTATAATCAAATGCTTTAGGTGTAATTTGGGTGGAGAATACACCTCTAATAAATTTTATCAGTTGTTTGCCTTAGATGGAACCATTCACCGAACTTCATGTATAGATACTCCTGAGCAAAATAGAGTTGCTGAAAAAAAACATAGGCATGTTGTTGAAAATACTCGTTCTCTCTTGTTGTCTACTTCTATTCCTAATGAGTTTCAGAGAGAAGGTGTCTTTACTGCTGTAAGTTTGATTAATATCATTCCATCGTCTTATAGTTCGGGTTTGTCTTCTTTTGAAAAGTTATATGGATGTGTCCCTTATTATTCCTCATTTAGACTTTTTAATTTTACTTGTTTCATTCTTCGTCCTCATGTAAAATGTAATAAGTTATCCTCCTGATCTATTATTTGTGTCTTTCTAGGTTATGATGAAGGTAAAAAAAGGTACTGTTGTTTTGACTCAATAACTCAGAAACTTTATGTGTCTCATCATGTTGTCTTTCTTAAACATATACCTTTCTTTTCTATTCCTTCCACTACTTATAACCTGACTAGACCTGATCTTATTCGTATAGATTTTTTTTTAAAAGATTATGATAGTTTATCATCTCAGGTTCCTAGTACCTCAGATACTTATCTCCATGTTCATCCAATTTGTATTCATAATTCTAAAAGTACTAACACTTTACTCTCCAGCACACCTGAAGCTCCATTCTCATCTACAGCTTCTCAAGCTATATATGAGATTGTGGATCCACCTTTATGTCAATCCATACGCATTCGCAAGTCCACAAAACTACTATATTTTACTTATTCTTTATAATTTACTTCCTTTTTAACTTATAAGCATTGTTTATCTGAGCCCTCTTCCTATAAAGAGGCAATTATTGATCCTCTTTGACAGCGGGCTATAGATGAGAAACTTTCTGTTTTGCATAAGACAGATACTTGGGAACTGGTTCCTCTACCTTTTGGTAAGAGTGTTGTTGGTTGTCATTGGGTGTATAAGATCAAGACTAATTTTGATGGGTTTATTAAGTGATACAAAGCTAGGTTGGTTGCAAAAAGAATACTCATGATAGTATCGTATGAATTATGAGAAGACATTTGCCCCTGTTACAAAAATGACTACTATTCATACTCTTATTGCAATAGCTTCGATTCATCAGTGACATATCTCTCAACTTGATGTTAAAAATGCCTTTTAGAATGGAGATCTTCAAGAAAAAGTTTATATGGCGCCCCCTCCTGGTGTTTCACATGACTCTGGGTATGTTTGTAAGCTTAAGAAAGCATTATATGGTCTCAAACAAGCACCTCATGCTTGGTTTGAAAAATTCTCTATTGTGATCTCGTCTCTTAGATTTGTTTATAGTAGTCATGATTCTGCTTTTTTTTATTAAGTGCACTGATGTAGGTCGTATCATTCTATCTTCATCAACAATGTTCTGGTTTAGACATTATAGCATGAAGTGTGTTTACTTTATCAAATCATGTTTATTCTCAATATCATAGTTATTGATTCTTTTAATAAGGTTTCATTTTAAAAAAAAATTCATTCCACCTTGCAATCAATACTATTTGAAAACATGTGAATCATTTTTTCCAATTCATCTAGAGTGATGAATTATCTCATAATCACTCAAATAATTTCATATAGTTCATTAACATGTGAATCATTTTTTCCAATTCATCTAGAGTGATGAATTATCTCATAATCACTCAAATAATTTCATATAGTTCATGTAATACCCAATATCTGCTTGTTTGTTATCCTTGGTTAGGATAATGTATAATCATGATCAAAGCATCACATGTCCTATATAAAATAATTTATTGATCTCAAGTCCAAGAATCACTTACACAACTGTCAAGTGCGTCTTAATTTCCAGACATAAGTTATCTCTCTATATGAAATTCTTATGCGAGTCAGTTCAGTACTGTACATGTCATCTAACAGGTATCAACATATTAGTTTTAGGTATTCCTCATACATCAGCTCATGAGAACAATTATTTCTTTTTATAAAAGAAATAACACAATATATATAAGTCTCAACAACTTTAATTAAATTATATTCTTAACAGAGCATTGACCAGAAACATGTAGCAACACTACTTTGATCTAATAAGAATCTCATTATTATAACAAATTTATACTTTTCTTTGCAAAATATTTTTTTGTCCCAGGTGCTTTATCTTTACTCCAGATTCATTAATTAAATATTAGATTTATTACATTTGATGAATATTAAAGATAAATAAAGACTTTACTGAAATAAATATGTTTATATGAACAAAGTAAATTAATATAACGTGTAACTAACCGATTATCAACAACGCATATACACTAACAATTTTCACTTGCTAGTGTCCTATGATTTTGTGTAGATCTTGACAATATTATCCCATGTTAAATATTTTTCATGCATTAAATGACTAGTACTTGACATTATTATATATCCCATGTTAAATAATTTTCACGCATTATCAACTAGTACTTAAGAGCTTTCAACATCATGAAAAAATGATTTGGGTTAGTTACACACTGAGTAGAGACAACATGTGTTTGCATAACCAAAACAAGTATGAATACAATCCATACTTTCATGGTTGTTATATATGTAATAAGAAAAAGAAGTTAGTTGAACTGTTTGATGAATAGTAAATGACTCTTAGAGTAGTAAATTGTGTTCTAGATTAGAAATGGAGAGTAGACATCAATTCTAAATAAGAATGCTTTTATAAGATTGATGAACTCTTGATGATATTAGAGTACTTTAACAATGACTACTATACTTTTAAAAATATTTGTTAAAGGGAGAGTTGTAATTAAACAAAATGAAATTATATATGAGAGGGAGATTTTAAATATATATATATATATATATATATATATATATGAGTAATATCCTATATTAAAAAATAATGAAAAAATATGATATCCTTGTGTACATAAAATTAAACCCTAACACAATAATTTAGGGTTTTATGTTAGAGTAATGTCCATACGTAGAACTTAAACATACAAGTGACGAGTTCCTATTGGTCGTTTTAACAAATAAAATTACTATATATGTTTGAAACCGAGAAGAAAACAAAATCTATCCAACAACGTGCAACACGAGGTCGGGGGACCCATAATCCCCTTATAAACACAAGCCTTTGTCTTGGACATTGCCTACGTCCAATATCTGAAGACACACCACTCATTCCCTTGCGCTCTCAACCCACACGTTCCACCATGTCTTCTCTTCATTACCCTTCCAAGCAATCGTCTGCAAGCGATCATAGGCTTAATTATCAGTCAACATCTTTGCGTTATAACCAGGAAATTGAGGCCACACTAGAAGTAAAAACTGTTGTTCCACCGCCAAGCAGTAGGGGAGGAGGAGAAGGTGCAGCCACTGATCATAATGGTGTTTTCTTGACTTGGGAGGATTTGTGGGTGACTGTTTCCAATGGGAAAAAAGGCAGTAAATCAATCCTTCAGGGCTTAACTGGTTATGCTCAGCCTGGAGAGCTTTTGGCTATAATGGGTCCTTCAGGCTGTGGCAAGTCAACACTTCTTGATACATTGGCAGGTAACTAATTAAATAGTACTCAGCTTTTGGAGCATGCACACCACAACATATCTGATCCTCTCTGCTAATGTGGATCAAATCTTAAAAACAAGCTCTCATACATTATAAGATCACAATAACACTAATCAAGCTGATCTGCATAATCTTTCTTGACAGCTGATTTATGTGTTTCAAATGTTATAGTTTGACTTGAGTTTCTGTTGCAGGGAGACTGGGTTCAACCACACGACAAACAGGAGACATACTAATCAATGGCCATAAACAAAGGCTGGCTTATGGTACATCGGTAAGGAAAAACAAATTGAAGAAAATGATGAAAACATTATGAATTTTATATCATAAACTATAATATTTGAATAATCATCGACAAATATTTTCTAAAAGGTTTTTTTTTCCATTGATGCATACAGGCTTATGTAACTCAAGATGAAACCTTAATCACAACATTAACAGTCAAAGAAGCTGTGTACTACTCAGCTCAGCTCCAATTGCCAGACTCAATGTCAAGGGCAGAAAAGAAAGAGAGAGCAGAGGTGACAATAAGAGAAATGGGGCTGCAAGATGCCATGAACACAAGAATTGGAGGGTGGGGATCTAAAGGACTTAGTGGTGGCCAAAAGAGGAGAGTGAGCATTTGCATAGAGATACTAACACATCCGAAACTTCTCTTTCTTGATGAACCCACAAGTGGGCTTGATAGTGCAGCATCATATTATGTCATGAGCAGAATTGTTAGATTTGACCGCAAGGATGAAAATAGACGAACTGTAATTGCATCCATTCATCAGCCTAGTGGTGAAGTCTTTCAGCTTTTCGACAGTCTTTGCCTGCTCAGTGCTGGTAAAGTAGTGTATTTTGGCCCAGCTTCTCAAGCAAATGAGGTATTTGAGCATCAAAATTTTGTAGGCTTAGTTGATCTAATAATAGGAATTAACAGCTTGACTAATCCTCATCTTTATTTTGTTTCAATATAGTTTTTTGCCTTAAATGGCTTTCCTTGCCCAACTCTCCAGAACCCATCTGATCATTTCCTGAAAACCATAAACAAAGATTTCGAAACGGTATGTTGTCTAATCCAAGGTCTGGCTTTACGGTATCTTTGGTTAATTAGTATATAAGGATAGAAGAGACGGAGACAATCTAAGTATTGATTGGTTGAACACCAATGTAGACAATGGTGGCTTAAAGATTCATCTTAAAATGTTCATAAAAATTCAGATTATGTCCTTCACAGGATCCTGAACAAGGTTTAGAAGATGCAATTACCGCAGAGGTAGCGATTAATACCCTTACAAAGGCGTATAAATCATCAGACCATTATCAACAGGTTAAAAGACTAGTCACAGAAATATGTGAAAAGGTATACTCTAATTCCCTCCCAGTTTTCTAAGTGATAAATTCTTGATATTACAGTCATTGAAAGGGATGATTAACAGTCAGATGGATACAGGATTGTGGGACATTAGAGGAAAGAAGCCATTCTAGCTTCCTTACGCAGTGTCTTGTGCTTACAAGAAGATCTTTCGTAAACATGTATCGAGATCTTGGGTACTATTGGTTGCGGGTCGCCATCTATGTCTCATTAGCATTAGGCCTTGCCACTTTGTTTTACAACCTTGGATCTGATAATGATTCAATTCAGGTATGAGTCGTATGACATAACATACAACTCAACCGGCCTTGATTTGATTTTATTAATTACAACTTAATTAACATGGAGCCTAACAAATCAATATGGTTTCAGGATAGAGGTTCTCTGCTAATGTTCATAGCTTCTTTCTTAACGTTCATGACAATCGGCGGATTCCCTTCTTTTGTGGAAGATATGAAGGTATAGACATAAATCAGTGCAAATATATTTTTGTTCCAAATTGTATGTTTATTTCTAAATGTTTTTCTCCTCTTGAATCCAGGTATTTGAAAGAGAAAGGTTAAATGGGCACTATGGTGCCACTGCTTTTGTTTTTGGCAACACATTCTCTGCCTTTCCATACCTGTTACTGATATCAGTAATTCCTGGAGCAATAACTTATTACCTTCCTGGACTTCACAAGGGATATGAACACTTCATATACTTTGTTTTAGTACTGTTTGCTTGCATGATGTTGGTGGAGAGCTTAATGATGACCGTTGCGAGTTTGGTGCCAAATTTTCTGATGGGAATAATAACAGGATCTGGGATTCAAGCTTTCATGATTCTAGGTGGGGGGTTCTTTAGATTGCCAAATGATCTCCCTCAGCCATTCTGGAAGTATCCCATGTACTACATTGCCTTCCATAAGTATGCCTACCAAGGAATGTTCAAGAACGAATTTGAAGGACTAACATTTCCTAGCAATCAAGCCGGAGGGCCACGGACGATTTCCGGGGAACAAATTCTGAGAGATCGATGGCAAGTGGAAATGGGTGTCTCCAAGTGGGTTGATCTTGCCATTTTGCTTGGAATGGTGGTTCTATACAGAATTTTGTTCTTGGTTATTATCAAGACCACGGAGAAGATAAAACCTATTATTACAGCTATTGTATCGGTACCTCCCAAGCAAACAACACAAATCATGGAAATCCCCTTAACTACACCTTCGCATGGGGATCAATCTGTAGTCTAGGAGGATCAAATCGCTTGTGTTAGCGAGCATTGAAGAGTAAATTTACTCTGCTTGCTACACAGTACTTAAGCTAGTATCATTCTCAGCACCTTTTCCTTTTTTAATGTCTTGGCTAATAAAATTCTGTTGCAAGCTCTCAATTTGTTCTCTAATATTAGGTTTACAAAGTTGCAGACGAGACCAATATTGGAGCTCAAAGGCTAGCTTCTTTCTAGAAGCTATGCTTGGAGCTTTTAGTCCAACCTCTTAAAGACAATGTAGAGGTTTCGTGTATTGTTAAGGTCTTGACAGATTGCGTATCTTAATATATAAATAACAAATATATATAGAATGTACCTCATTCGAGGATCATCCTTACCCAAACTATCACATAATAGAATGAGTCCTCCAGAAAACAAGGATCTTAACCGACAAATTCAACAACTGCTAGACAGGGGATTCATTTAGGAGAGCCTTAGCCCCTACGTTGTCCTAGTAATACCAAAAAAAAAAAAAATTTGGGAGTACAAGGATGTGTGTAGATAATCAAGCAATTAACAAGATAATGATAAAATATTGATTTTCTATTCCGTAGCTTGATAACATGTTAGATTTATTAAATGACGCCTTTATGTTTGCAAAGATTGATCTTTGTAGTGGATATCATCAAATTCATATCCATCTTGGTGACAAAGGGAAGATGGCCTTCAAAACAAAAGAAGGCTTATTCGAATGGCTAGTCATGCTCTTCGGATTAACCAATGCATCAAATACTTTCATTCGTGCTATGATGCAAATTCTCAAACCATTCTTGGGTAAATGTGTCACTGTGTATTTTGACGACATCCTAATCTTCAATAGCTATTTGTAGGATCATCTAGGTCATATTGAACAAGTCTTGGCAACCTTAAAGGCGGAACAACTCTATATTAATCATGCCAAGTGTTCATTCTTGAAGAATAAAGTCTATTTCTTAGGCTTTATCATCTCTGATAAAGGTGTTGAAGTTAACCCCGCCAAGGTGCAAGCTATTCAAAATTGGCCAACACCCCAAACCTTTTATTAGGTCCGAAGCTTTCATGGCCTTACTAAATTTTATTGAAGGTTCATTTTATATTTCAGCACTATCATGGCCTTAATAACCGAGTGTTTAAAGGGCAAAAACTTCACCTTGACAGCAACAACCAATATAACTTTTATATAGGTTAAAGAGAAGTTGGGACATGCACCAGTTCTGAAGCTACCAAAGTTCTCTAAAGTCTTTAAAGTAGATTCTGATGCTTCACATGTAGGAGTTTGAGGTGTCCTAAGTCAATACAGATGAAGCTACCAGAATTTTCTAAAGTCTTTAAAGTAGCTTCTAATGCTTCACATGTAGGAGTTTGAGGTGTCCTAAGTCAAAAAGGTCATCCTATTGCTTTTTACAGCGAGAAGCTTAATGACACTTGTCGAAGGTATTCGACATACAATATGAAATTTTATGCTTTAATTCAAATTATTAAGCATTAGCATCCTTACTTAATCCATAGAGAATTCACCCTTTATATTGATCATGACTCTTTAAAACACCTGAACTCTCAAAATAAACTCAATATGAGGTGTTCACATTAGATGAATTATTTACAACAATTTGATTTTGTTATCAAGCACAAGTTTGGAACAAAGAATAAAATAGTTGATGCTTTAAGTCGACGACCTCATTTGCCACACATATTCTCAATCCATTCTATTAGATTTGCAGAGATGACAGATTAGTATACTGCTGATGAAGACTTTGGCACAATATGGGGTAACTTAAAGCCCATAATTACCATACCTAGGGGTGACTACTCAGTAAGGGAAGGATATTTATTTTATGGTACCAAGGTGTGCATCCCTAAGGGATCCTTTTGGGAATCCATCATTAAAAAAACTCTGTGGTGCTGGGTTGGTTGGGCATTTTGGTTATGACAAAACTTATGCTATGACTCCTAATCGATTCTATTG
>JAAWWB010000784.1:0-49667 GCA_018804465.1 Populus tomentosa
GCTTTGACTCGGTGAGTTTGGCGGCATTCCGACTTGGATTCCCCGGTTGCCGAATTTCAGTTGCCTTTGAATTTCGGGTGATCCCTCTTGAGCATGTATGCTTCTGCTACTTGTTCTACACCACACTTCCTTCCGCAAAGGGCGTAACGCTTTGACTCGGTGAGTTTCGCGGAATTCCGACTTGGATTCCGCAGTTGCCGAAATTCAGTTGCCTTTGAATTTCGGGTGATCCCTCTTGAACATGTATGCTTCTGCTACTTGTTCTACACCACACTTCCTTCCGCAAAGGGCGTAACGCTTTGACTCGGTGAGTTTCGCGGAATTCCGACTTGGATTCCGCAGTTGCCGAAATTCAGTTGCCTTTGAATTTCGGGTGATCCCTCTTGAGCATGTATGCTTCTGCTACTTGTTCTACATCACACTTCCTTCCTTAAACAGCGAAACGCTTTGAGTCGGTGACTTTTGCGGTATTCCGACTTCGATGCCCCGGTTGCCGATATTCAGTTGCCTTTCAATTTCGGGTGATCCCTCTTGAGCATGTACGCTTATGCTACTTGATCTACGTCACACTGCCTTCCTTAAACAGCGAAACGCTTTGACTCGGTGAGTTTCGCGGCATTCCGACTTCGCTGCCCCGGTTGCCGAAATTCAGTTGCCTTTCAATTTCTGGTGATCCCTCTTGAGCATGTATGCTTCTGCTACTTGTTCTACACCACACTTCCTTGCGCAAAGGGCATAATGCTTTGACTCGGTGAGTTTGGCGGCATTCTGACTTGGATTCCCCAGTTGCCGAAATTTAGTTGCCTTTGAATTTCGGGTGATCCCTCTTGAGCATCTATGCTTCTGCTACTTGTTCTACACCACACTTCCTTCCGCAAAGGGCGTAACGCTTTGACTCGGTGAGTTTCACGGAATTCCGACTTGGATTCCGCAGCTGCCGAAATTCAGTTGCCTTTGAATTTCGGGTGATCCCTCTTGAGCATGTATGCTTCTGCTACTTGTTCTACATCACACTTCCTTCCTCAAACAGCGAAACGCTTTGACTCGGTGACTTTTCCGACTTCGATGCCCCGATTGCCGAAATTCAGTTGCCTTTGAATTTCGGATCATCCCTCTTGAGCATATATGCTTCTGCTACTTGTTCTACACCACACTTCCTTCCGCAAAGGGCGTAACGCTTTGACTCGGTGAGTTTCGTGGCATTCCGCCTTGGATTCCCCAGTTGCCGAAATTCAGTTGCCTTTGAATTTCGGGTGATCCCTCTTGAGCATGTATGCTTCTGCTACTTGTTCTACACCACACTTCCTTCCGCAAAGGGCGTAATGCTTTGACACGGTGAGTTTCGCGGCATTCCGACTTGGATTCCCCGGTTGCCGAAATTCAGTTGCCTTTGAATTTCGGGTGATCCCTCTTGAGCATGTATGCTTCTGCTACTTGTTCTACGTCACACTTCCTTCCTTAAACAGCGAAACGCTTTGACTCGGTGAGTTTCGCGGCATTCCGACTTCGATGCCCCGGTTGCCGAAATTCAGTTGCCTTTGAATTTCGGGTGATCCCTCTAGAGCATGTACGCTTCTGCTACTTGTTCTACGTCACACTGCCTTCCATAAACAGCGAAACGCTTTGACTCGGTGAGTTTCGCGGCATTCCGACTTCGATGCCCCGGTTGCCGAAATTCAGTTGCCTTTGAATTTCGGGTGATCCCTCTTGAGCATGTACGCTTCTGCTACTTGTTCTACATCACACTTCCTTCCATAAACAGCGAAACGCTTTGACTCGGTGAGTTTCGCGGCATTCCGACTTCGATGCCCCGGTTGCCGAAATTCAGTTGCCTTTGAATTTCGGGTGATCCCTCTTGAGCATGTATGCTTCTGCTACTTGATCTACATCACACTTCCTTCCTTAAACAGCGAAACGCTTTGACTCGGTGAGTTTCGCGGCATTCCGACTTCGATGCCCCGGTTGCCGAAATTCAGTTGCCTTTCAATTTCGGGTGATCCCTCTTGAGCATGTATGCTTCTGCTACTTGTTCTACACCACACTTCCTTCCGCAAAGGGCGTTACGCTTTGACTCGGTGAGTTTCGCGGAATTCCGGCTTGGATTCCGCAGTTGCCGAAATTCAGTTGGCTTTGAATTTCGGGTGATCCCTCTTGAGCATGTATGCTTCTGCTACTTGTTCTACGTCACACTTCCATCCTTAAACAGCGAAACGCTTTGAGTCGGTGACTTTTGCGGTATTCCGACTTCGATGCCCCGGTTGCCGATATTCAGTTGCCTTTCAATTTCGGGTGATCCCTCTTGAGCATGTACGCTTCTGCTACTTGATCTGCGTCACACTGCCTTCCTTAAACAGCGAAACGCTTTGACTCGGTGAGTTTCGCGGCATTCCAACTTCGATGCCCCGGTTGCCGAAATTCAGTTGCCTTTCAATTTCGGGTGATCCCTCTAGAGCATGTACGCTTCTGCTACTTGATCTACGTCACACTGCCTTCCATAAACAGCGAAACGCTTTGACTCGGTGAGTTTCGCGGCATTCTGACTTCGATGCCCCGGTTGCCGAAATTCAGTTGCCTTTCAATTTCGGGTGATCCCTCTAGAGCATGTACGCTTCTGCTACTTGATCTACGTCACACTGCCTTCCATAAACAGCGAAACGCTTTGACTCGGTGAGTTTCTCGGCATTCCGACTTCGATGCCCCGGTTGCCGAAATTCAGTTGCCTTTCAATTTCGGGTGATCCCTCTTGAGCATGTATGCTTCTGCTACTTGTTCTACACCACACTTCCTTCCGCAAAGGGCGTTACGCTTTGACTCGGTGAGTTTCGCGGAATTCCGGCTTGGATTCCGCAGTTGCCGAAATTCAGTTGGCTTTGAATTTCGGGTGATCCCTCTTGCGCATGTATGCTTCTGCTACTTGTTCTACACCACTTCCTTGCGCAAAGGGCATAATGCTTTGACTCGGTGAGTTTGGCGGCATTCCGACTTGGATTCCCCGGTTGCCGAAATTCAGTTGCCTTTGAATTTCGGGTGATCCCTCTTGAGCATGTATGCTTCTGCTACTTGTTCTACACCACACTTCCTTCCGCAAAGGGCGTAACGCTTTGACTCGGTGAGTTTCCCGGCATTCCGACTTGGATTCCCCGGTTGCCGAAATTCAGTTGCCTTTGAATTTCGGGTGATCCCTCTTGAGCATGTATGCTTCTGCTACTTGTTCTACATCACACTTCCTTCCTCAAACAGCGAAACGTTTTGACTCGGTAACTTTTCCGACTTCGATGCCCCGGTTGCCGAAATTCAGTTGCCTTTGAATTTCGGATGATCCCTCTTGAGCATCTATGCTTCTGCTACTTGTTCTACACCACACTTCCTTCCGCAAAGGGCGTAACGCTTTGACTCGGTGAGTTTCGCGGCATTCCGACTTGGATTCCCCGGTTGCCGAAATTCAGTTGCCTTTGAATTTCGTGTGATCCCTCTTGAGCATGTATGCTTCTGCTACTTGTTCTACACCACACTTCCTTCCGCAAAGGGCGTAACGCTTTGACTCGGTGAGTTTCGCGGAATTCCGACTTGGATTCCGCAGTTGCCGAAATTCAGTTGCCTTTGAATTTCGGGTGATTCCTCTTGAGCATGTATGCTTCTGCTACTTGTTCTATGTCACACTTCCTTCCTTAAACAGAGAAACGCTTTGAGTCGGTGACTTTTACGATATTCCGACTCCGATGCCCCGGTTGCCGATATTCAGTTGCCTTTCAATTTCGGGTGATCCCTCTTGAGCATGTACGCTTCTACTACTTGATCTACGTCACACTGCCTTCCTTAAACAGCGAAACGCTTTGACTCGGTGAGTTTCCAGCATCCTGACTTCGATGCCCCGGTTGCCGAAATTCAGTTGCCTTTCAATTTCGGGTGATCCCTCTTGAGCATGTATGCTTCTGCTACTTCTTCTACACCACACTTCCTTGCGCAAAGGGCATAATGCTTTGACTCGGTGAGTTTGGCGGCATTCCGACTTGGATTCCCCGGTTGCCGAAATTCAGTTGCCTTTGAATTTCGGGTGATCCCTCTTGAGCATGTATGCTTCTGCTACTTGTTCTACACCACACTTCCTTCCGCAAAGGGCGTAACGCTTTGACTCGGTGAGTTTCGCGGCATTCCGACTTGGATTCCCCGGTTGCCGAAATTCAGTTGCCTTTGAATTTCGTGTGATCCCTCTTGAGCATGTATGCTTCTGCTACTTGTTCTACACCACACTTCCTTCCGCAAAGGGCGTAACGCTTTGACTCGGTGAGTTTCGCGGAATTCCGACTTGGATTCCGCAGTTGCCGAAATTCAGTTGCCTTTGAATTTCGGGTGATTCCTCTTGAGCATGTATGCTTCTGCTACTTGTTCTATGTCACACTTCCTTCCTTAAACAGCGAAACGCTTTGAGTCGGTGACTTTTACGATATTCCGACTCCGATGCCCTGGTTGCCGATATTCAGTTGCCTTTCAATTTCGAGTGATCCCTCTCGAGCATGTACGCTTCTACTACTTGATCTACGTCACACTGCCTTCCTTAAACAGCGAAACGCTTTGACTCGGTGAGTTTCGCGGCATTCTGACTTCGATGCCCCGGTTGCCGAAATTCAGTTGCCTTTCAATTTCGGGTGATCCCTCTTGAGCATGTATGCTTCTGCTACTTCTTCTACACCACACTTCCTTGCGCAAAGGGCATAATGTTTTGACTCGGTGAGTTTGGCGGCATTCCGACTTGGATTCCCCGGTTGCCGAAATTCAGTTGCCTTTGAATTTCGGGTGATCCCTCTTGAGCATGTATGCTTCTTCTACTTGTTCTACACCACACTTCCTTCCGCAAAGGGCGTAACGCTTTGACTCGGTGAGTTTCGCGGAATTCCGGCTTGGATTCCGCAGTTGCCGAAATTCAGTTGCCTTTGAATTTCGGGTGATCCCTCTTGAGCATGTATGCTTCTGCTACTTGTTCTACATCACACTTCCTTCCTCAAACAGCGAAACGCTTTGACTCGGTGACTTTTCTGACTCCGATGCCCCGGTTGCCGATATTCAGTTGCCTTTCAATTTCGGGTGATCCCTCTTGAGCATGTATGCTTCTGCTACTTGTTCTATGTCACACTTCCTTCCTTAAACAGCGAAACGCTTTGAGTCGGTGACTTTTACGATATTCCGACTCCGATGCCCCGGTTGCCGATATTCAGTTGCCTTTCAATTTCGGGTGATCCCTCTTGAGCATGTACGCTTCTACTACTTGATCTACGTCACACTGCCTTCCTTAAACAGCGAAACGCTTTGACTCGGTGAGTTTCCAGCATTCTGACTTCGATGCCCCGGTTGCCGAAATTCAGTTGCCTTTCAATTTCGGGTGATCCCTCTTGAGCATGTATGCTTCTGCTACTTCTTCTATACCACACTTCCTTGCGCAAAGGGCATAATGCTTTGAGTCGGTGAGTTTGGCGGCATTCCGACTTGGATTCCCCGGTTGCCGAAATTCAGTTGCCTTTGAATTTCGGGTGATCCCTCTTGAGCATGTATGCTTCTGCTACTTGTTCTACACCACACTTCCTTCCGCAAAGGGCGTAACGCTTTGACTCGGTGAGTTTCGCGGCATTCCGACTTGGATTCCCCGGTTGCCGAAATTCAGTTGCCTTTGAATTTCGTGTGATCCCTCTTGAGCATGTATGCTTCTGCTACTTGTTCTACACCACACTTCCTTCCGCAAAGGGCGTAACGCTTTGACTCGGTGAGTTTCGCGGAATTCCGACTTGGATTCCGCAGTTGCCGAAATTCAGTTGCCTTTGAATTTCGGGTGATTCCTCTTGAGCATGTATGCTTCTGCTACTTGTTCTATGTCACACTTCCTTCCTGAAACAGCGAAACGCTTTGAGTCGGTGACTTTTACGATATTCCGACTCCGATGCCCTAGTTGCCGATATTCAGTTGCCTTTCAATTTCGGGTGATCCCTCTCGAGCATGTACGCTTCTACTACTTGATCTACGTCACACTGCCTTCCTTAAACAGCGAAACGCTTTGACTCGGTGAGTTTCGCGGCATTCTGACTTCGATGCCCCGGTTGCCGAAATTCAGTTGCCTTTCAATTTCGGGTGATCCCTCTTGAGCATGTATGCTTCTGCTACTTCTTCTACACCACACTTCCTTGCGCAAAGGGCATAATGCTTTGACTCGGTGAGTTTGGCGGCATTCCGACTTGGATTCCCCGGTTGCCGAAATTCAGTTGCCTTTGAATTTCGGGTGATCCCTCTTGAGCATGTATGCTTCTTCTACTTGTTCTACACCACACTTCCTTCCGCAAAGGGCGTAACGCTTTGACTCGGTGAGTTTCGCGGAATTCCGGCTTGGATTCCGCAGTTGCCGAAATTCAGTTGCCTTTGAATTTCGGGTGATCCCTCTTGAGCATGTATGCTTCTGCTACTTGTTCTACATCACACTTCCTTCCTCAAACAGCGAAACGCTTTGACTCGGTGACTTTTCCGACTCCGATGCCCCGGTTGTCGATATTCAGTTGCCTTTCAATTTCGGGTGATCCCTCTTGAGCATGTATGCTTCTGCTACTTGTTCTATGTCACACTTCCTTCCTTAAACAGCGAAACGCTTTGAGTCGGTGACTTTTACGATATTCCGACTCCGATGCCCCGGTTGCCGATATTCAGTTGCCTTTCAATTTCGGGTGATCCCTCTTGAGCATGTACGCTTCTACTACTTGATCTACGTCACACTGCCTTCCTTAAACAGCGAAACGCTTTGACTCGGTGAGTTTCGCGGCATTCTGACTTCGATGCCCCGGTTGCCGAAATTCAGTTGCCTTTCAATTTCGGGTGATCCCTCTTGAGCATGTATGCTTCTGCTACTTCTTCTACACCACACTTCCTTGCGCAAAGGGCATAATGCTTTGACTCGGTGAGTTTGGCGGCATTCCGACTTGGATTCCCCGGTTGCCGAAATTCAGTTGCCTTTGAATTTCGGGTGATCCCTCTTGAGCATGTATGCTTCTTCTACTTGTTCTACACCACACTTCCTTCCGCAAAGGGCGTAACGCTTTGACTCGGTGAGTTTCGCGGAATTCCGGTTTGGATTCCGCAGTTGCCGAAATTCAGTTGCCTTTGAATTTCGGGTGATCCCTCTTGAGCATGTATGCTTCTGCTACTTGTTCTACATCACACTTCCTTCCTCAAACAGCGAAACGCTTTGACTCGGTGACTTTTCTGACTCCGATGCCCCGGTTGCCCAAATTCAGTTGCCTTTGAATTTCGGGTGATCCCTCTTGAGCATGTATGCTTCTTCTACTTGTTCTACACCACACTTCCTTCTGCAAAGGGCGTAATGCTTTGACTCGGTGAGTTTCGCGGCAGTCCGACTTGGATTCCCCGGTTGCCGAAATTCAGTTGCCTTTGAATTTCGGGTGATCCCTCTTGAGCATGTATGCTTCTTCTACTTGTTCTACACCACACTTCCTTCCGCAAAGGGCGTAACGCTTTGACTCGGTGAGTTTCGCGGAATTCCGGCTTGGATTCCGCAGTTGCCGAAATTCAGTTGCCTTTGAATTTCGGGTGATCCCTCTTGAGCATGTATGCTTCTGCTACTTGTTCTACATCACACTTCCTTCCTCAAACAGCGAAACGCTTTGACTCGGTGACTTTTCTGACTCCGATGCCCCGGTTGCCGATATTCAGTTGCCTTTCAATTTCGGGTGATCCCTCTTGAGCATGTATGCTTCTGCTACTTGTTCTATGTCACACTTCCTTCCTTAAACAGCGAAACGCTTTGAGTCGGTGACTTTTACGATATTCCGACTCCGATGCCCCGGTTGCCGATATTCAGTTGCCTTTCAATTTCGGGTGATCCCTCTTGAGCATGTACGCTTCTACTACTTGATCTACGTCACACTGCCTTCCTTAAACAGCGAAACGCTTTGACTCGGTGAGTTTCGCGGCATTCTGACTTCGATGCCCCGGTTGCCGAAATTTAGTTGCCTTTCAATTTCGGGTGATCCCTCTTGAGCATGTATGCTTCTGCTACTTCTTCTACACCACACTTCCTTGCGCAAAGGGCATAATGCTTTGACTCGGTGAGTTTGGCGGCATTCCGACTTGGATTCCCCGGTTGCCGAAATTCAGTTGCCTTTGAATTTCGGGTGATCCCTCTTGAGCATGTATGCTTCTGCTACTTGTTCTACACCACACTTCCTTCCGCAAAGGGCGTAACGCTTTGACTCGGTGAGTTTCGCGGAATTCCGGCTTGGATTCCGCAGTTGCCGAAATTCAATTGCCTTTGAATTTCGGGTGATCCCTCTTGAGCATGTATGCTTCTGCTACTTGTTCTACATCACACTTCCTTCCTCAAACAGCGAAACGCTTTGACTCGGTGACTTTTCTAACTCCGATGCCCCGGTTGCCGATATTCAGTTGCCTTTCAATTTCGGGTGATCCCTCTTGAGCATGTATGCTTCTGCTACTTGTTCTATGTCACACTTCCTTCCTTAAACAGCGAAACGCTTTGAGTCGGTGACTTTTACGATATTCCGACTCCGATGCCCCGGTTGCCGATATTCAGTTGCCTTTCAATTTCGGGTGATCCCTCTTGAGCATGTACGCTTCTACTACTTGATCTACGTCACACTGCCTTCCTTAAACAGCGAAACGCTTTGACTCGGTGAGTTTCGCGGCATTCTGACTTCGATGCCCCGGTTGCCGAAATTCAGTTGCCTTTCAATTTCGGGTGATCCCTCTTGAGCATGTAGGCTTCTGCTACTTCTTCTACACCACACTTCCTTGCGCAAAGGGCATAATGCTTTGACTCGGTGAGTTTGGCGGCATTCCGACTTGGATTCCCCGGTTGCCGAAATTCAGTCGCCTTTGAATTTCGGTTGATCCCTCTTGAGCATGTATGCTTCTGCTACTTGTTCTACATCACACTTCCTTCCTCAAACAGCGAAACGCTTTGACTCGGTGACTTTTCCGACTTCGATGCCCCGGTTGCCGAAATTCAGTTGCCTTTGAATTTCGGATGATCCCTCTTGAGCATATATGCTTCTGCTACTTGTTCTACACCACACTTCCTTCCGCAAAGGGCGTAACGCTTTGACTCGGTGAGTTTCGCGGCATTCCGACTTGGATTCCCCAGTTGCCGAAATTCAGTTGCCTTTGAATTTCGGGTGATCCCTCTTGAGCATGTAAGCTTCTGCTACTTGTTCTACAGCACACTTCCTTCCTCAAACGGCGAAACGCTTTGACTCAGTGAGTTTCGCGGCATTCCGACTTGGATTCCCTGGTTGCCAAAATTCAGTTGCCTTTGAATTTCGGTTGAACCCTCTTGAGCATGTATGCTTCTGCTACTTGTTCTACATCACACTTCCTTCCTCAAACAGCGAAACGGTTTGACTCGGTGACTTTTCCGACTTCGATGCCCCGGTTGCCGAAATTCAGTTGCCTTTGAATTTCGGATGATCCCTCTTGAGCATATATGCTTCTGCTACTTGTTCTACACCACACTTCCTTCCGCAAAGGGCGTAACGCTTTGACTCGGTGAGGTTCGCGGCATTCCGACTTGGATTCCCCAGTTGCCGAAATTCAGTTGCCTTTGAATTTCGGGTGATTCCTCTGGAGCATGTATGCTTCTGCTACTTGTTCTACGTCACACTTCCTTCCTTAAACAGCGAAACGCTTTGAGTCGGTGACTTTTACGATATTCCGACTCCGATGCCCCGGTTGCCGATATTCAGTTGCCTTTCAATTTCGGGTGATCCCTCTTGAGCATGTACGCTTCTACTACTTGATCTACGTCACACTGCCTTCCTTAAACAGCGAAATGCTTTGACTCGGTGAGTTTCGCGGCATTCGGACTTCGATGCCCCGGTTGCCGAAATTCAGTTGCCTTTCAATTTCGGGTGATCCCTCTTGAGCATGTATGCTTCTGCTACTTCTTCTACACCACACATCCTTGCGCAAAGGGCATAATGCTTTGACTCGGTGAGTTTGGCGGCATTCCGACTTGGATTCCCCGGTTGCCGAATTTCAGTTGCCTTTGAATTTCGGGTGATCCCTCTTGAGCATGTATGCTTCTGCTACTTGTTCTACACCACACTTCCTTCCGCAAAGGGCGTAACGCTTTGACTCGGTGAGTTTCGCGGAATTCCGGCTTGGATTCCGCAGTTGCCGAAATTCAGTTGCCTTTGAATTTCGGGTGATCCCTCTTGAGCATGTATGCTTCTGCTACTTGTTCTACATCACACTTCCTTCCTCAAACAGCGAAACGCTTTGACTCGGTGACTTTTCCGACTCCGATGCCCCGGTTGTCGATATTCAGTTGCCTTTCAATTTCGGGTGATCCCTCTTGAGCATGTATGCTTCTGCTACTTGTTCTATGTCACACTTCCTTCCTTAAACAGCGAAACGCTTTGAGTCGGTGACTTTTACGATATTCCGACTCCGATGCCCCGGTTGCCGATATTCAGTTGCCTTTCAATTTCGGGTGATCCCTCTTGAGCATGTACGCTTCTACTACTTGATCTACGTCACACTGCCTTCCTTAAACAGCGAAACGCTTTGACTCGGTGAGTTTCGCGGCATTCTGACTTCGATGCCCCGGTTGCCGAAATTCAGTTGCCTTTCAATTTCGGGTGATCCCTCTTGAGCATGTATGCTTCTGCTACTTCTTCTACACCACACTTCCTTGCGCAAAGGGCATAATGCTTTGACTCGGTGAGTTTGGCGGCATTCCGACTTGGATTCCCCGGTTGCCGAAATTCAGTTGCCTTTGAATTTCGGGTGATCCCTCTTGAGCATGTATGCTTCTGCTACTTGTTCTACACCACACTTCCTTCCGCAAAGGGCGTAACGCTTTGACTCGGTGAGTTTCGCGGCATTCCGACTTGGATTCCCCGGTTGCCGAAATTCAGTTGCCTTTGAATTTCGTGTGATCCCTCTTGAGCATGTATGCTTCTGCTACTTGTTCTACACCACACTTCCTTCCGCAAAGGGCGTAACGCTTTGACTCGGTGAGTTTCGCGGAATTCCGACTTGGATTCAGCAGTTGCCGAAATTCAGTTGCCTTTGAATTTCGGGTGATTCCTCTGGAGCATGTATGCTTCTGCTACTTGTTCTATGTCACACTTCCTTCCTTAAACAGCGAAACGCTTTGAGTCGGTGACTTTTACGATATTCCGACTCCGATGCCCCGGTTGCCGATATTCAGTTGCCTTTCAATTTCGGGTGATCCCTCTTGAGCATGTACGCTTCTACTACTTGATCTACGTCACACTGCCTTCCTTAAACAGCGAAACGCTTTGACTCGGTGAGTTACGCGGCATTCCGACTTCGATGCCCCGGTTGCCGAAATTCAGTTGCCTTTCAATTTCGGGTGATCCCTCTTGAGCATGTATGCTTTTGCTACTTCTTCTACACCACACTTCCTTGCGCAAAGGGCATAATGCTTTGACTCGGTGAGTTTGGCGGCATTCCGAATTGGATTCCCCGGTTGCCGAAATTCAGTTGCCTTTGAATTTCGGGTGTTCCCTCTTGAGCATGTATGCTTCTGCTACTTGTTCTACACCACACTTCCTTCCGCAAAGGGCGTAACGCTTTGACACGGTGAGTTTCGCGGAATTCCGGCTTGGATTCCGCAGTTGCCGAAATTCAGTTGCCTTTGAATTTCGGGTGATCCCTCTTGAGCATGTATGCTTCTGCTACTTGTTCTACATCACACTTCCTTCCTCAAACAGCGAAACGCTTTGACTCGGTGACTTTTCCGACTCCGATGCCCCGGTTGCCGATATTCAGTTGCCTTTCAATTTCGGGTGATCCCTCTTGAGCATGTATGCTTCTGCTACTTGTTCTATGTCACACTTCCTTCCTTAAACAGCGAAACGCTTTGAGTCGGTGACTTTTACGATATTCCGACTCCGATGCACCGGTTGTCGATATTCAGTTGCCTTTCAATTTCGGGTGATCCCTCTTGAGCATGTACGCTTCTACTACTTGATCTACGTCACACTGCCTTCCTTAAACAGCGAAACGCTTTGACTCGGTGAGTTTCGCGGCATTCTGACTTCGATGCCCCGGTTGCCGAAATTCAGTTGCCTTTCAATTTCGGGTGATCCCTCTTGAGCATGTATGCTTCTGCTACTTGTTCTACATCACACTTCCTTCCTCAAACGGCGAAACGCTTTGACTCAGTGAGTTTCGCGGCATTCCGACTTGGATTCCCTGGTTGCCAAAATTCAGTTGCCTTTGAATTTTGGTTGATCCCTCTTGAGCATGTATGCTTCTGCTACTTGTTCTACACCACACTTCCTTCCGCAAAGGGCGTAACGCTTTGACTCGATGAGTTTCGCGGCATTCCGACTTGGATTCCCCGGTTGCCGAAATTCAGTTGCCTTTGAATTTCGGGTGATCCCTCTTGAGCATGTAAGCTTCTGCTACTTGTTCTACATCACACTTCCTTCCTCAAACGGCGAAACGCTTTGACTCAGTGAGTTTCGCGGCATTCCGACTTGGATTCCCTGGTTGCCAAAATTCAGTTGCCTTTGAATTTCGGTTGATCCCTCTTGAGCATATATGCTTCTGCTACTTGTTCTACACCACACTTCCTTCCGCAAAGGGCGTAACGCTTTGACTCGGTGAGGTTCGCGGCATTCCGACTTGGATTCCCCAGTTGCCGAAATTCAGTTGCCTTTGAATTTCGGGTGATCCCTCTTGAGCATGTATGCTTCTGCTACTTGTTCTACACCACACTTCCTTCAGCAAAGGGCGTAATGCTTTGACACGGTGAGTTTCGCGGCATTCCGACTTGGATTCCCCGGTTGCCGAAATTCAGTTGCCTTTGAATTTCGGGTGATCCCTCTTGAGCATGTATGCTTCTGCTACTTGTTCTACGTCACACTTCCTTCCGCAAACAGCGAAACGCTTTGAGTCGGTGACTTTTGCGGTATTCCGACTTCGATGCCCCGGTTGCCGATATTCAGTTGCCTTTCAATTTCGGGTGATCCCTCTAGAGCATGTACGCTTCTGCTACTTGATCTACGTCACACTGCCTTCCATAAACAGCGAAACGCTTTGACTCGGTGAGTTTCGCGGCATTCCGACTTCGATGCCCCGGTTGCCGAAATTCAGTTGCCTTTCAATTTCGGGTGATCCCTCTTGAGCATATATGCTTCTGCTACTTGTTCTACACCACACTTCCTTCCGCAAAGGGCGTAACGCTTTGACTCGGTGAGGTTCGCGGCATTCCGACTTGGATTCCCCAGTTGCCGAAATTCAGTTGCCTTTGAATTTCGGGTGATCCCTCTTGAGCATGTATGCTTCTGCTACTTGTTCTACACCACACTTCCTTCCGCAAAGGGCGTAAAGCTTTGACTCGGTGAGTTTGGCGGCATTCCGACTTGGATTCCCCGGTTGCCGAAATTCAGTTGCCTTTGAATTTCGGGTGATCCCTCTTGAGCATGTACGCTTCTGCTACTTGATCTGCGTCACACTACCTTCCTTAAACAGCGAAACGCTTTGACTCGGTGAGTTTCGCGGCATTCCGACTTCGATGCCCCGGTTGCCGAAATTCAGTTGCCTTTCAATTTCGGGTGATCCCTCTTGCGCATGTATGCTTCTGCTACTTGTTCTACACCACACTTCCTTCCGCAAAGGGCGTAACGCTTTGACTCGGTGAGTTTCGCGGCATTCCGGCTTGGATTCCGCAGTTGCCGAAATTCAGTTGCCTTTGAATTTCAGGTGATCCCTCTTGAGCATGTATGCTTCTGCTACTTATTCTACAACACACTTCCTTCCTCAAACAGCGAAACGCTTTGACTCGGTGACTTTTCTGACTTCGATGCCCCGGTTGCCGAAATTCAGTTGCCTTTGAATTTCGGATGATCCCTCTTAAGCATATATGCTTCTGCTACTTGTTCTACACCACACTTCCTTCCGCAAAGGGCGTAACGCTTTGACTCGGTGAGGTTCGCGGCATTCCGACTTGGATTCCCCAGGTGCCGAAATTCAGTTGCCTTTGAATTTCGGGTGATCCCTCTTGAGCATGTATGCTTCTGCTACTTGTTCTACACCACACTTCCTTCCGCAAAGGGCGTAATGCTTTGACTCGGTGAGTTTGGCGGCATTCCGACTTGGATTCCCCGGTTGCCGAAATTCAGTTGCCTTTGAATTTCGGGTGATCACTCTTGAGCATGTATGCTTCTGCTACTTGTTCTACACCACACTTCCTTCCGCAAAGGGCGTAACGCTTTGAGTCGGTGACTTTGGCGGTATTCCGACTTCGATGCCCCGGTTGCCGAAATTCAGTTGGCTTTGAATTTCGGGTGATCCCTCTTGAGCATGTATGCTTCTGCTACTTGTTCTACGTCACACTTCCTTCCTTAAACAGCGAAACGCTTTGAGTCGGTGACTTTTGCGGTATTCCGACTTCGATGCCCCGGTTGCCGATATTCAGTTGCCTTTCAATTTCGGGTGATCCCTCTTGAGCATGTACGCTTCTGCTACTTGATCTGTGTCACACTGCCTTCCTTAAACAGCGAAACGCTTTGACTCGGTGAGTTTCGCGGCATTCCGACTTCGATGCCCCGGTTGCCGAAATTCAGTTGCCTTTCAATTTCGGGTGATCCCTCTTGCGCATGTATGCTTCTGCTACTTGATCTACGTCACACTGCCTTCCATAAACAGCGAAACGCTTTGACTCGGTGAGTTTCGCGGCATTCCGACTTCGATGCCCCGGTTGCCGAAATTCAGTTGCCTTTCAATTTCGGGTGATCCCTCTTGAGCATATATGCTTCTGCTACTTGTTCTACACCACACTTCCTTCCGCAAAGGGCGTAACGCTTTGACTCGGTGAGGTTCGCGGCATTCCGACTTGGATTCCCCAGTTGCCGAAATTCAGTTGCCTTTGAATTTCGGGTGATCCCTCTTGAGCATGTATGCTTCTGCTACTTGTTCTACACCACACTTCCTTCCGCAAAGGGCGTAAAGCTTTGACTCGGTGAGTTTGGCGGCATTCCGACTTGGATTCCCCGGTTGCCGAAATTCAGTTGCCTTTGAATTTCGGGTGATCCCTCTTGAGCATGTACGCTTCTGCTACTTGATCTGCGTCACACTACCTTCCTTAAACAGCGAAACGCTTTGACTCGGTGAGTTTCGCGGCATTCCGACTTCGATGCCCCGGTTGCCGAAATTCAGTTGCCTTTCAATTTTGGGTGATCCCTCTTGCGCATGTATGCTTCTGCTACTTGTTCTACACCACACTTCCTTCCGCAAAGGGCGTAACGCTTTGACTCGGTGAGTTTCGCGGCATTCCGGCTTGGATTCCGCAGTTGCCGAAATTCAGTTGGCTTTGAATTTCGGGTGATCCCTCTTGAGCATGTATGCTTCTGCTACTTATTCTACAACACACTTCCTTCCTCAAACAGCGAAACGCTTTGACTCGGTGACTTTTCTGACTTCGATGCCCCGGTTGCCGAAATTCAGTTGCCTTTGAATTTCGGATGATCCCTCTTGAGCATATATGCTTCTGCTACTTGTTCTACACCACACTTCCTTCCGCAAAGGGCGTAACGCTTTGACTCGGTGAGGTTCGCGGCATTCCGACTTGGATTCCCCAGGTGCCGAAATTCAGTTGCCTTTGAATTTCGGGTGATCCCTCTTGAGCATGTATGCTTCTGCTACTTGTTCTACACCACACTTCCTTCCGCAAAGGGCGTAATGCTTTGACTCGGTGAGTTTCGCGGCATTCCGACTTGGATTCCCCGGTTGCCGAAATTCAGTTGCCTTTGAATTTCGGGTGATCCCTCTTGAGCATGTATGCTTCTGCTACTTGTTCTACACCACACTTCCTTCCGCAAAGGGCGTAACGCTTTGACTCGGTGACTTTGGCGGCATTCCGACTTCGATGCCCCGGTTGCCGAAATTCAGTTGCCTTTGAATTTCGGGTGATCCCTCTTGAGCATGTATGCTTCTGCTACTTGTTCTACGTCACACTTCCTTCCTTAAACAGCGAAACGCTTTGACTCGGTGACTTTTGCGGCATTCCGACTTCGATGCCCCGGTTGCCGAAATTCAGTTGCCTTTGAATTTCGGGTGATCCCTCTTGAGCATGTATGCTTCTGCTACTTGTTCTACGTCACACTGCCTTCCTTAAACAGCGAAACGCTTTGACTCGGTGAGTTTCGCGGCATTCCGACTTCGATGCCCCGGTTGCCGAAATTCAGTTGCCTTTCAATTTCGGGTGATCCCTCTTGAGCATGTATGCTTCTGCTACTTGTTCTACACCACACTTCCTTCCGCAAAGGGCGTAACGCTTTGACTCGGTGAGTTTCGCGGCATTCCGCCTTGGATTCCCCAGTTGCCGAAATTCAGTTGCCTTTGAATTTCGGGTGATCCCTCTTGAGCATCTATGCTTCTGCTACTTGTTCTACACCACACTTCCTTCCGCAAAGGGCGTAACGCTTTGACTCGGTGAGTTTCGCGGAATTCCGACTTGGATTCCGCAGCTGCCGAAATTCAGTTGCCTTTGAATTTCAGGGGATCCCTCTTGAGCATGTATGCTTCTGCTACTTGTTCTACATCACACTTCCTTCCTCAAACAGCGAAACGCTTTGACTCGGTGACTTTTCCGACTTCGATGCCCCGGTTGCCGAAATTCAGTTGCCTTTGAATTTCAGGGGATCCCTCTTGAGCATGTATGCTTCTGCTACTTGTTCTACATCACACTTCCTTCCTCAAACAGCGAAACGCTTTGACTCGGTGACTTTTCCGACTTCGATGCCCCGGTTGCCGAAATTCAGTTGCCTTTGAATTTCGGATCATCCCTCTTGAGCATATATGCTTTGCTACTTGTTCTACACCACACTTCCTTCCGCAAAGGGCGTAACGCTTTGACTCGGTGAGTTTCGTGGCATTCCGACTTGGATTCCCCAGTTGCCGAAATTCAGTTGCCTTTGAATTTCGGGTGATCCCTCTTGAGCATGTATGCTTCTGCTACTTGTTCTACACCACACTTCCTTCCGCAAAGGGCGTAACACTTTGACTCGGTGACTTTTCCGACTTCGATGCCCCGGTTGCCGAAATTCAGTTGCCTTTGAATTTCGAGTGATCCCTCTTGCGCATGTATGCTTCTGCTACTTGTTCTACACCACACTTCCTTGCGCAAAGGGCATAATGCTTTGACTCGGTGAGTTTGGCGGCATTCCGACTTGGATTCCCCGGTTGCCGAAATTCAGTTGCCTTTGAATTTCGGGTGATCCCTCTTGAGCATGTATGCTTCTGCTACTTGTTCTACACCACACTTCCTTCCGCAAAGGGCGTAACGCTTTGACTCGGTGAGTTTCGCGGCATTCCGACTTGGATTCCCCAGTTGCCGAAATTCAGTTGCCTTTGAATTTCGGGTGATCCCTCTTGAGCATGTATGCTTCTGCTACTTGTTCTACACCACACTTCCTTCAGCAAAGGGCGTAACGCTTTGACTCGGTGAGTTTCGCGGCATTCCGACTTCGATGCCCCGGTTGCCGAAATTCAGTTGCCTTTGAATTTCGGGTGATCCCTCTTGAGCATGTATGCTTCTGCTACTTGTTCTACGTCACACTTCCTTCCGCAAACAGCGAAACGCTTTGACTCGGTGAGTTTCGCGGCATTCCGACTTCGATGCCCCGGTTGCCGAAATTCAGTTGCCTTTGAATTTCGGGTGATCCCTCTTGAGCATGTATGCTTCTGCTACTTGTTCTACGTCACACTTCCTTCCATAAACAGCGAAACGCTTTGACTCGGTGAGTTTCGCGGCATTCCGACTTCGATGCCCCGGTTGCCGAAATTCAGTTGCCTTTGAATTTCGGGTGATCCCTCTTGAGCATGTATGCTTCTGCTACTTGTTCTACACCACACTTCCTTCCGCAAAGGGCGTAACGCTTTGACTCGGTGAGTTTCGCGGCATTCCGACTTGGATTCCCCAGTTGCCGAAATTCAGTTGCCTTTGAATTTCGGGTGATCCCTCTTGAGCATGTATGCTTCTGCTACTTGTTCTACACCACACTTCCTTCCGCAAAGGGCGTAAAGCTTTGACTCGGTGAGTTTGGCGGCATTCCGACTTGGATTCCCCGGTTGCCGAAATTCAGTTGCCTTTGAATTTCGGGTGATCCCTCTTGAGCATGTACGCTTCTGCTACTTGATCTGCGTCACACTACCTTCCTTAAACAGCGAAACGCTTTGACTCGGTGAGTTTCGCGGCATTCCGACTTCGATGCCCCGGTTGCCGAAATTCAGTTGCCTTTCAATTTCGGGTGATCCCTCTTGCGCATGTATGCTTCTGCTACTTGTTCTACACCACACTTCCTTCCGCAAAGGGCGTAACGCTTTGACTCGGTGAGTTTCGCGGCATTCCGGCTTGGATTCCGCAGTTGCCGAAATTCAGTTGCCTTTGAATTTCAGGTGATCCCTCTTGAGCATGTATGCTTCTGCTACTTATTCTACAACACACTTCCTTCCTCAAACAGCGAAACGCTTTGACTCGGTGACTTTTCTGACTTCGATGCCCCGGTTGCCGAAATTCAGTTGCCTTTGAATTTCGGATGATCCCTCTTAAGCATATATGCTTCTGCTACTTGTTCTACACCACACTTCCTTCCGCAAAGGGCGTAACGCTTTGACTCGGTGAGGTTCGCGGCATTCCGACTTGGATTCCCCAGGTGCCGAAATTCAGTTGCCTTTGAATTTCGGGTGATCACTCTTGAGCATGTATGCTTCTGCTACTTGTTCTACACCACACTTCCTTCCGCAAAGGGCGTAACGCTTTGAGTCGGTGACTTTGGCGGTATTCCGACTTTGATGCCCCGGTTGCCGAAATTCAGTTGGCTTTGAATTTCGGGTGATCCCTCTTGAGCATGTATGCTTCTGCTACTTATTCTACAACACACTTCCTTCCTCAAACAGCGAAACGCTTTGACTCGGTGAGTTTCGCGGCATTCCGACTTCGATGCCCCGGTTGCCGAAATTCAGTTGCCTTTCAATTTCGGGTGATCCCTCTTGCGCATGTATGCTTCTGCTACTTGTTCTACACCACACTTCCTTCCGCAAAGGGCGTAACGCTTTGACTCGGTGAGTTTCGCGGCATTCCGGCTTGGATTCCGCAGTTGCCGAAATTCAGTTGCCTTTGAATTTCAGGTGATCCCTCTTGAGCATGTATGCTTCTGCTACTTATTCTACAACACACTTCCTTCCTCAAACAGCGAAACGCTTTGACTCGGTGACTTTTCTGACTTCGATGCCCCGGTTGCCGAAATTCAGTTGCCTTTGAATTTCGGATGATCCCTCTTAAGCATATATGCTTCTGCTACTTGTTCTACACCACACTTCCTTCCGCAAAGGGCGTAACGCTTTGACTCGGTGAGGTTCGCGGCATTCCGACTTGGATTCCCCAGGTGCCGAAATTCAGTTGCCTTTGAATTTCGGGTGATCCCTCTTGAGCATGTATGCTTCTGCTACTTGTTCTACACCACACTTCCTTCCGCAAAGGGCGTAACGCTTTGACTCGGTGAGGTTCGCGGCATTCCGCCTTGGATTCCCCAGTTGCCGAAATTCAGTTGCCTTTGAATTTCGGGTGATCCCTCTTGTGCATCTATGCTTCTGCTACTTGTTCTACACCACACTTCCTTCCGCAAAAGGCGTAACGCTTTGACTCGGTGAGTTTCGCGGAATTCCGACTTGGATTCCGCAGCTGCCGAAATTCAGTTGCCTTTGAATTTCAGGGGATCCCTCTTGAGCATGTATGCTTCTGCTACTTGTTCTACATCACACTTCCTTCCTCAAACAGCGAAACGCTTTGACTCGGTGACTTTTCCGACTTCGATGCCCCGGTTGCCGAAATTCAGTTGCCTTTGAATTTCAGGGGATCCCTCTTGAGCATGTATGCTTCTGCTACTTGTTCTACATCACACTTCCTTCCTCAAACAGCGAAACGCTTTGACTCGGTGACTTTTCCGACTTCGATGCCCCGGTTGCCGAAATTCAGTTGCCTTTGAATTTCGGATCATCCCTCTTGAGCATATATGCTTTGCTACTTGTTCTACACCACACTTCCTTCCGCAAAGGGCGTAACGCTTTGACTCGGTGAGTTTCGTGGCATTCCGACTTGGATTCCCCAGTTGCCGAAATTCAGTTGCCTTTGAATTTCGGGTGATCCCTCTTGAGCATGTATGCTTCTGCTACTTGTTCTACACCACACTTCCTTCCGCAAAGGGCGTAACACTTTGACTCGGTGACTTTTCCGACTTCGATGCCCCGGTTGCCGAAATTCAGTTGCCTTTGAATTTCGAGTGATCCCTCTTGCGCATGTATGCTTCTGCTACTTGTTCTACACCACACTTCCTTGCGCAAAGGGCATAATGCTTTGACTCGGTGAGTTTGGCGGCATTCCGACTTGGATTCCCCGGTTGCCGAAATTCAGTTGCCTTTGAATTTCGGGTGATCCCTCTTGAGCATGTATGCTTCTGCTACTTGTTCTACACCACACTTCCTTCCGCAAAGGGCGTAACGCTTTGACTCGGTGAGGTTCGCGGCATTCCGACTTGGATTCCCCAGTTGCCGAAATTCAGTTGCCTTTGAATTTCGGGTGATCCCTCTTGAGCATGTATGCTTCTGCTACTTGTTCTACACCACACTTCCTTCAGCAAAGGGCGTAATGCTTTGACACGGTGAGTTTCGCGGCATTCCGACTTGGATTCCCCGGTTGCCGAAATTCAGTTGCCTTTGAATTTCGGGTGATCCCTCTTGAGCATGTATGCTTCTGCTACTTGTTCTACGTCACACTTCCTTCCGCAAACAGCGAAACGCTTTGAGTCGGTGACTTTTGCGGTATTCCGACTTCGATGCCCCGGTTGCCGATATTCAGTTGCCTTTCAATTTCGGGTGATCCCTCTAGAGCATGTACGCTTCTGCTACTTGATCTACGTCACACTGCCTTCCATAAACAGCGAAACGCTTTGACTCGGTGAGTTTCGCGGCATTCCGACTTCGATGCCCCGGTTGCCGAAATTCAGTTGCCTTTCAATTTCGGGTGATCCCTCTTGAGCATATATGCTTCTGCTACTTGTTCTACACCACACTTCCTTCCGCAAAGGGCGTAACGCTTTGACTCGGTGAGGTTCGCGGCATTCCGACTTGGATTCCCCAGTTGCCGAAATTCAGTTGCCTTTGAATTTCGGGTGATCCCTCTTGAGCATGTATGCTTCTGCTACTTGTTCTACACCACACTTCCTTCCGCAAAGGGCGTAAAGCTTTGACTCGGTGAGTTTGGCGGCATTCCGACTTGGATTCCCCGGTTGCCGAAATTCAGTTGCCTTTGAATTTCGGGTGATCCCTCTTGAGCATGTACGCTTCTGCTACTTGATCTGCGTCACACTACCTTCCTTAAACAGCGAAACGCTTTGACTCGGTGAGTTTCGCGGCATTCCGACTTCGATGCCCCGGTTGCCGAAATTCAGTTGCCTTTGAATTTCGGGTGATCCCTCTTGAGCATGTATGCTTCTGCTACTTGTTCTACACCACACTTCCTTCCGCAAAGGGCGTAACGCTTTGACTCGGTGAGTTTCGCGGCATTCCGGCTTGGATTCCGCAGTTGCCGAAATTCAGTTGCCTTTGAATTTCAGGTGATCCCTCTTGAGCATGTATGCTTCTGCTACTTATTCTACAACACACTTCCTTCCTCAAACAGCGAAACGCTTTGACTCGGTGACTTTTCTGACTTCGATGCCCCGGTTGCCGAAATTCAGTTGCCTTTGAATTTCGGATGATCCCTCTTAAGCATATATGCTTCTGCTACTTGTTCTACACCACACTTCCTTCCGCAAAGGGCGTAACGCTTTGACTCGGTGAGGTTCGCGGCATTCCGACTTGGATTCCCCAGGTGCCGAAATTCAGTTGCCTTTGAATTTCGGGTGATCCCTCTTGAGCATGTATGCTTCTGCTACTTGTTCTACACCACACTTCCTTCCGCAAAGGGCGTAATGCTTTGACTCGGTGAGTTTGGCGGCATTCCGACTTGGATTCCCCGGTTGCCGAAATTCAGTTGCCTTTGAATTTCGGGTGATCACTCTTGAGCATGTATGCTTCTGCTACTTGTTCTACACCACACTTCCTTCCGCAAAGGGCGTAACGCTTTGAGTCGGTGACTTTGGCGGTATTCCGACTTTGATGCCCCGGTTGCCGAAATTCAGTTGGCTTTGAATTTCGGGTGATCCCTCTTGAGCATGTATGCTTCTGCTACTTGTTCTACGTCACACTTCCTTCCTTAAACAGCGAAACGCTTTGAGTCGGTGACTTTTGCGGTATTCCGACTTCGATGCCCCGGTTGCCGATATTCAGTTGCCTTTCAATTTCGGGTGATCCCTCTTGAGCATGTACGCTTCTGCTACTTGATCTACGTCACACTGCCTTCCTTAAACAGCGAAACGCTTTGACTCGGTGAGTTTCGCGGCATTCCGACTTCGATGCCCCGGTTGCCGAAATTCAGTTGCCTTTCAATTTCGGGTGATCCCTCTTGAGCATGTATGCTTCTGCTACTTGATCTACGTCACACTGCCTTCCTTAAACAGCGAAACGCTTTGACTCGGTGAGTTTCGCGGCATTCCGACTTCGATGCCCCGGTTGCCGAAATTCAGTTGCCTTTCAATTTCGGGTGATCCCTCTTGAGCATATATGCTTCTGCTACTTGTTCTACACCACACTTCCTTCCGCAAAGGGCGTAACGCTTTGACTCGGTGAGTTTCGCGGCATTCCGACTTGGATTCCCCAGTTGCCGAAATTCAGTTGCCTTTGAATTTCGGGTGATCCCTCTTGAGCATGTATGCTTCTGCTACTTGTTCTACACCACACTTCCTTCCGCAAAGGGCGTAAAGCTTTGACTCGGTGAGTTTGGCGGCATTCCGACTTGGATTCCCCGGTTGCCGAAATTCAGTTGCCTTTGAATTTCGGGTGATCCCTCTTGAGCATGTACGCTTCTGCTACTTGATCTGCGTCACACTACCTTCCTTAAACAGCGAAACGCTTTGACTCGGTGAGTTTCGCGGCATTCCGACTTCGATGCCCCGGTTGCCGAAATTCAGTTGCCTTTCAATTTCGGGTGATCCCTCTTGCGCATGTATGCTTCTGCTACTTGTTCTACACCACACTTCCTTCCGCAAAGGGCGTAACGCTTTGACTCGGTGAGTTTCGCGGCATTCCGGCTTGGATTCCGCAGTTGCCGAAATTCAGTTGCCTTTGAATTTCGGGTGATCCCTCTTGAGCATGTATGCTTCTGCTACTTATTCTACAACACACTTCCTTCCTCAAACAGCGAAACGCTTTGACTCGGTGACTTTTCTGACTTCGATGCCCCGGTTGCCGAAATTCAGTTGCCTTTGAATTTCGGATGATCCCTCTTGAGCATATATGCTTCTGCTACTTGTTCTACACCACACTTCCTTCCGCAAAGGGCGTAACGCTTTGACTCGGTGAGGTTCGCGGCATTCCGACTTGGATTCCCCAGGTGCCGAAATTCAGTTGCCTTTGAATTTCGGGTGATCCCTCTTGAGCATGTATGCTTCTGCTACTTGTTCTACACCACACTTCCTTCCGCAAAGGGCGTAATGCTTTGACTCGGTGAGTTTGGCGGCATTCCGACTTGGATTCCCCGGTTGCCGAAATTCAGTTGCCTTTGAATTTCGGGTGATCACTCTTGAGCATGTATGCTTCTGCTACTTGTTCTACACCACACTTCCTTCCGCAAAGGGCGTAACGCTTTGAGTCGGTGACTTTGGCGGCATTCCGACTTCGATGCCCCGGTTGCCGAAATTCAGTTGCCTTTGAATTTCGGGTGATCCCTCTTGAGCATGTATGCTTCTGCTACTTGTTCTACGTCACACTTCCTTCCTTAAACAGCGAAACGCTTTGACTCGGTGACTTTTGCGGCATTCCGACTTCGATGCCCCGGTTGCCGAAATTCAGTTGCCTTTGAATTTCGGGTGATCCCTCTTGAGCATGTATGCTTCTGCTACTTGTTCTACGTCACACTGCCTTCCTTAAACAGCGAAACGCTTTGACTCGGTGAGTTTCGCGGCATTCCGACTTCGATGCCCCGGTTGCCGAAATTCAGTTGCCTTTGAATTTCGGGTGATCCCTCTTGCGCATGTATGCTTCTGCTACTTGTTCTACACCACACTTCCTTCCGCAAAGGGCGTAACGCTTTGACTCGGTGAGTTTCGCGGAATTCCGGCTTGGATTCCGCAGTTGCCGAAATTCAGTTGCCTTTGAATTTCGGGTGATCCCTCTTGAGCATGTATGCTTCTGCTACTTGTTCTACAGCACACTTCCTTCCTCAAACAGCGAAACGCTTTGACTCGGTGACTTTTCCGACTTCGATGCCCCGGTTGCCGAAATTCAGTTGCCTTTGAATTTCGGATGATCCCTCTTGAGCATATATGCTTCTGCTACTTGTTCTACACCACACTTCCTTCCGCAAAGGGCGTAACGCTTTGACTCGGTGAGGTTCGCGGCATTCCGCCTTGGATTCCCCAGTTGCCGAAATTCAGTTGCCTTTGAATTTCGGGTGATCCCTCTTGAGCATGTATGCTTCTGCTACTTGTTCTACAGCACACTTCCTTCCTCAAACAGCGAAACGCTTTGACTCGGTGACTTTTCCGACTTCGATGCCCCGGTTGCCGAAATTCAGTTGCCTTTGAATTTCGGATGATCCCTCTTGAGCATATATGCTTCTGCTACTTGTTCTACACCACACTTCCTTCCGCAAAGGGCGTAACGCTTTGACTCGGTGAGGTTCGCGGCATTCCGCCTTGGATTCCCCAGTTGCCGAAATTCAGTTGCCTTTGAATTTCGGGTGATCCCTCTTGTGCATCTATGCTTCTGCTACTTGTTCTACACCACACTTCCTTCCGCAAAAGGCGTAACGCTTTGACTCGGTGAGTTTCGCGGAATTCCGACTTGGATTCCGCAGCTGCCGAAATTCAGTTGCCTTTGAATTTCAGGGGATCCCTCTTGAGCATGTATGCTTCTGCTACTTGTTCTACATCACACTTCCTTCCTCAAACAGCGAAACGCTTTGACTCGGTGACTTTTCCGACTTCGATGCCCCGGTTGCCGAAATTCAGTTGCCTTTGAATTTCAGGGGATCCCTCTTGAGCATGTATGCTTCTGCTACTTGTTCTACATCACACTTCCTTCCTCAAACAGCGAAACGCTTTGACTCGGTGACTTTTCCGACTTCGATGCCCCGGTTGCCGAAATTCAGTTGCCTTTGAATTTCGGATCATCCCTCTTGAGCATATATGCTTTGCTACTTGTTCTACACCACACTTCCTTCCGCAAAGGGCGTAACGCTTTGACTCGGTGAGTTTCGTGGCATTCCGACTTGGATTCCCCAGTTGCCGAAATTCAGTTGCCTTTGAATTTCGGGTGATCCCTCTTGAGCATGTATGCTTCTGCTACTTGTTCTACACCACACTTCCTTCCGCAAAGGGCGTAACACTTTGACTCGGTGACTTTTCCGACTTCGATGCCCCGGTTGCCGAAATTCAGTTGCCTTTGAATTTCGAGTGATCCCTCTTGCGCATGTATGCTTCTGCTACTTGTTCTACACCACACTTCCTTGCGCAAAGGGCATAATGCTTTGACTCGGTGAGTTTGGCGGCATTCCGACTTGGATTCCCCGGTTGCCGAAATTCAGTTGCCTTTGAATTTCGGGTGATCCCTCTTGAGCATGTATGCTTCTGCTACTTGTTCTACACCACACTTCCTTCCGCAAAGGGCGTAACGCTTTGACTCGGTGAGGTTCGCGGCATTCCGACTTGGATTCCCCAGTTGCCGAAATTCAGTTGCCTTTGAATTTCGGGTGATCCCTCTTGAGCATGTATGCTTCTGCTACTTGTTCTACACCACACTTCCTTCCGCAAAGGGCGTAATGCTTTGACTCGGTGAGTTTGGCGGCATTCCGACTTGGATTCCCCGGTTGCCGAAATTCAGTTGCCTTTGAATTTCGGGTGATCACTCTTGAGCATGTATGCTTCTGCTACTTGTTCTACACCACACTTCCTTCCGCAAAGGGCGTAACGCTTTGAGTCGGTGACTTTGGCGGTATTCCGACTTCGATGCCCCGGTTGCCGAAATTCAGTTGGCTTTGAATTTCGGGTGATCCCTCTTGAGCATGTATGCTTCTGCTACTTGTTCTACGTCACACTTCCTTCCTTAAACAGCGAAACGCTTTGAGTCGGTGACTTTTGCGGTATTCCGACTTCGATGCCCCGGTTGCCGATATTCAGTTGCCTTTCAATTTCGGGTGATCCCTCTTGAGCATGTACGCTTCTGCTACTTGATCTGTGTCACACTGCCTTCCTTAAACAGCGAAACGCTTTGACTCGGTGAGTTTCGCGGCATTCCGACTTCGATGCCCCGGTTGCCGAAATTCAGTTGCCTTTCAATTTCGGGTGATCCCTCTTGCGCATGTATGCTTCTGCTACTTGTTCTACACCACACTTCCTTCCGCAAAGGGCGTAACGCTTTGACTCGGTGAGTTTCGCGGAATTCCGGCTTGGATTCCGCAGTTGCCGAAATTCAGTTGCCTTTGAATTTCGGGTGATCCCTCTTGAGCATGTACGCTTCTGCTACTTGATCTGCGTCACACTGCCTTCCTTAAACAGCGAAACGCTTTGACTCGGTGAGTTTCGCGGCATTCCAACTTCGATGCCCCGGTTGCCGAAATTCAGTTGCCTTTCAATTTCGGGTGATCCCTCTTGCGCATGTATGCTTCTGCTACTTGTTCTACACCACACTTCCTTGCGCAAAGGGCATAATGCTTTGACTCGGTGAGTTTGGCGGCATTCCGACTTGGATTCCCCGGTTGCCGAAATTCAGTTGCCTTTGAATTTCGGGTGATCCCTCTTGAGCATGTATGCTTCTGCTACTTGTTCTACACCACACTTCCTTCCGCAAAGGGCGTAATGCTTTGACACGGTGAGTTTCGCGGCATTCCGACTTGGATTCCCCGGTTGCCGAAATTCAGTTGCCTTTGAATTTCGGGTGATCCCTCTTGAGCATGTATGCTTCTGCTACTTGTTCTACGTCACACTTCCTTCCTTAAACAGCGAAACGCTTTGAGTCGGTGACTTTTGCGGTATTCCGACTTCGATGCCCCGGTTGCCGATATTCAGTTGCCTTTCAATTTCGGGTGATCCCTCTTGAGCATGTACGCTTCTGCTACTTGATCTGCGTCACACTGCCTTCCTTAAACAGCGAAATGCTTTGACTCGGTGAGTTTCGCGGCATTCCGACTTCGATGCCCCGGTTGCCGAAATTCAGTTGCCTTTCAATTTCGGGTGATCCCTCTTGCGCATGTATGCTTCTGCTACTTGTTCTACACCACACTTCCTTGCGCAAAGGGCATAATGCTTTGACTCGGTGAGTTTGGCGGCATTCCGACTTGGATTCCCCGGTTGCTGAAATTCAGTTGCCTTTGAATTTCGGGTGATCCCTCTTGAGCATGTATGCTTCTGCTACTTGTTCTACACCACACTTCCTTCCGCAAAGGGCGTAATGCTTTGACTCGGTGAGTTTCGCGGCATTCCGACTTGGATTCCCCGGTTGCCGAAATTCAGTTGCCTTTGAATTTCGGGTGATCCCTCTTGAGCATGTATGCTTCTGCTACTTGTTCTACGTCACACTTCCTTCCTTAAACAGCGAAACGCTTTGAGTCGGTGACTTTTGCGGTATTCCGACTTCGATGCCCCGGTTGCCGATATTCAGTTGCCTTTCAATTTCGGGTGATCCCTCTAGAGCATGTACGCTTCTGCTACTTGATCTGCGTCACACTGTCTTCCATAAACAGCGAAACGCTTTGACTCGGTGAGTTTCGCGGCATTCCGACTTCGATGCCCCGGTTGCCGAAATTCAGTTGCCTTTCAATTTCGGGTGATCCCTCTTGAGCATGTATGCTTCTGCTACTTGTTCTACACCACACTTCCTTCCGCAAAGGGCGTAACGCTTTGACTCGGTGAGTTTCGCGGAATTCCGGCTTGGATTCCGCAGTTGCCGAAATTCAGTTGCCTTTGAATTTCGGGTGATCCCTCTTGAGCATGTATGCTTCTGCTACTTGTTCTACAGCACACTTCCTTCCTCAAACAGCGAAACGCTTTGACTCGGTGACTTTTCCGACTTCGATGCCCCGGTTGCCGAAATTCAGTTGCCTTTGAATTTCGGATGATCCCTCTTGAGCATATATGCTTCTGCTACTTGTTCTACACCACACTTCCTTCCGCAAAGGGCGTAACGCTTTGACTCGGTGAGTTTCGCGGCATTCCGACTTGGATTCCCCAGTTGCCGAAATTCAGTTGCCTTTGAATTTCGGGTGATCCCTCTTGAGCATGTATGCTTCTGCTACTTGTTCTACACCACACTTCCTTCCGCAAAGGGCGTAATGCTTTGACTCGGTGAGTTTGGCGGCATTCCGACTTGGATTCCCCGGTTGCCGAAATTCAGTTGCCTTTGAATTTCGGGTGATCATTCTTGAGCATGTATGCTTCTGCTACTTGTTCTACACCACACTTCCTTCCGCAAAGGGCGTAACGCTTTGACTCGGTGAGTTTCGCGAAATTCCGGCTTGGATTCCGCAGTTGCCGAAATTCAGTTGGCTTTGAATTTCGGGTGATCCCTCTTGAGCATGTATGCTTCTGCTACTTGGTCTACGTCACACTTCCTTCCTTAAACAGCGAAACGCTTTGAGTCGGTGACTTTTGCGGTATTCCGACTTCGATGCCCCGGTTGCCGATATTCAGTTGCCTTTCAATTTCGGGTGATCCCTCTAGAGCATGTACGCTTCTGCTACTTGATCTACGTCACACTGCCTTCCATAAACAGCGAAACGCTTTGACTCGGTGAGTTTCGCGGCATTCCGACTTCGATGCCCCGGTTGCCGAAATTCAGTTGCCTTTCAATTTCGGGTGATCCCTCTTGCGCATGTATGCTTCTGCTACTTGTTCTACACCACACTTCCTTGCGCAAAGGGCATAATGCTTTGACTCGGTGAGTTTGGCGGCATTCCGACTTGGATTCCCCGGTTGCCGAAATTCAGTTGCCTTTGAATTTCGGGTGATCCCTCTTGAGCATGTATGCTTCTGCTACTTGTTCTACACCACACTTCCTTCCGCAAAGGGCGTAATGCTTTGACACGGTGAGTTTCGCGGCATTCCGACTTGGATTCCCCGGTTGCCGAAATTCAGTTGCCTTTGAATTTCAGGTGATCCCTCTTGAGCATGTATGCTTCTGCTACTTCTTCTACATCACACTTCCTTCCTCAAACAGCGAAACGCTTTGACTCGATGACTTTTCCGACTTCGATGCCCCGGTTGCCGAAATTCAGTTGCCTTTGAATTTCGGGTGATCCCACTTGAGCATGTATGCTTCTGCTACTTGTTCTACACCACACTTCCTTCCGCAAAGGGCGTAATGCTTTGACTCGGTGAGTTTGGCGGCATTCCGACTTGGATTCCCCGGTTGCCGAAATTCAGTTGCCTTTGAATTTCGGGTGATCACTCTTGAGCATGTATGCTTCTGCTACTTGTTCTACACCACACTTCCTTCCGCAAAGGGCGTAACGCTTTGACTCGGTGAGGTTCGCGGCATTCCGACTTGGATTCCCCAGTTGCCGAAATTCAGTTGCCTTTGAATTTCGGGTGATCACTCTTGAGCATGTATGCTTCTGCTACTTGTTGTACACCACACTTCCTTCCGCAAAGGGCGTAACGCTTTGACTCAGTGAGTTTCGCGGATTTCCGGCTTGGATTTCGCAGTTGCCGAAATTCAGTTGGCTTTGAATTTCGGGTGATCCCTCTTGAGCATGTATGCTTCTGCTACTTGTTCTACGTCACACTTCCTTCCTTAAACAGCGAAACGCTTTGAGTCGGTGACTTTTGCGGTATTCCGACTTCGATGCCCCGGTTGCCGATATTCAGTTGCCTTTCAATTTCGGGTGATCCCTCTTGAGCATGTACGCTTCTGCTACTTGATCTGCGTCACACTGCCTTCCTTAAACAGCGAAACGCTTTGACTCGGTGAGTTTCGCGGCATTCCAACTTCGATGCCCCGGTTGCCGAAATTCAGTTGCCTTTCAATTTCGGGTGATCCCTCTTGCGCATGTATGCTTCTGCTACTTGTTCTACACCACACTTCCTTGCGCAAAGGGCATAATGCTTTGACTCGGTGAGTTTGGCGGCATTCCGACTTGGATTCCCCGGTTGCCGAAATTCAGTTGCCTTTGAATTTCGGGTGATCCCTCTTGAGCATGTATGCTTCTGCTACTTGTTCTACACCACACTTCCTTCCGCAAAGGGCGTAATGCTTTGACACGGTGAGTTTCGCGGCATTCCGACTTGGATTCCCCGGTTGCCGAAATTCAGTTGCCTTTGAATTTCGGGTGATCCCTCTTGAGCATGTATGCTTCTGCTACTTGTTCTACATCACACTTCCTTCCTTAAACAGCGAAACGCTTTGAGTCGGTGACTTTTGCGGTATTCCGACTTCGATGCCCCGGTTGCCGATATTCAGTTGCCTTTCAATTTCGGGTGATCCCTCTTGCGCATGTATGCTTCTGCTACTTGTTCTACACCACACTTCCTTGCGCAAAGGGCATAATGCTTTGACTCGGTGAGTTTGGCGGCATTCCGACTTGGATTCCCCGGTTGCCGAAATTCAGTTGCCTTTGAATTTCGGGTGATCCCTCTTGAGCATGTATGCTTCTGCTACTTGTTCTACACCACACTTCCTTCCGCAAAGGGCGTAATGCTTTGACACGGTGAGTTTCGCGGCATTCCGACTTGGATTCCCCGGTTGCCGAAATTCAGTTGCCTTTGAATTTCAGGTGATCCCTCTTGAGCATGTATGCTTCTGCTACTTCTTCTACATCACACTTCCTTCCTCAAACAGCGAAACGCTTTGACTCGATGACTTTTCCGACTTCGATGCCCCGGTTGCCGAAATTCAGTTGCCTTTGAATTTCGGGTGATCCCACTTGAGCATGTATGCTTCTGCTACTTGTTCTACACCACACTTCCTTCCGCAAAGGGCGTAACGCTTTGACTCGGTGAGGTTCGCGGCATTCCGACTTGGATTCCCCAGTTGCCGAAATTTAGTTGCCTTTGAATTTCGGGTGATCCCTCTTGAGCATGTATGCTTCTGCTACTTGTTCTACACCACACTTCCTTCCGCAAAGGGCGTAATGGTTTGACTCGGTGAGTTTGGCGGCATTCCGACTTGGATTCCCCGGCTGCCGAAATTCAGTTGCCTTTGAATTTCGGGTGATCACTCTTGAGCATGTATGCTTCTGCTACTTGTTCTACACCACACTTCCTTCCGCAAAGGGCGTAACGCTTTGACTCGGTGAGGTTCGCGGCATTCCGACTTGGATTCCCCAGTTGCCGAAATTCAGTTGCCTTTGAATTTCGGGTGATCACTCTTGAGCATGTATGCTTCTGCTACTTGTTGTACACCACACTTCCTTCCGCAAAGGGCGTAACGCTTTGACTAGGTGAGTTTCGCGGATTTCCGGCTTGGATTCCGCAGTTGCCGAAATTCAGTTGGCTTTGAATTTCGGGTGATCCCTCTTGAGCATGTATGCTTCTGCTACTTGTTCTACGTCACACTTCCTTCCTTAAACAACGAAACGCTTTGAGTCGGTGACTTTTGCGGTATTCCGACTTCGATGCCCCGGTTGCCGATATTCAGTTGCCTTTCAATTTCGGGTGATCCCTCTTGAGCATGTACGCTTCTGCTACTTGATCTGCGTCACACTGCCTTCCTTAAACAGCGAAACGCTTTGACTCGGTGAGTTTCGCGGCATTCCAACTTCGATGCCCCGGTTGCCGAAATTCAGTTGCCTTTCAATTTCGGGTGATCCCTCTTGCGCATGTATGCTTCTGCTACTTGTTCTACACCACACTTCCTTGCGCAAAGGGCATAATGCTTTGACTCGGTGAGTTTGGCGGCATTCCGAGTTGGATTCCCCGGTTGCCGAAATTCAGTTGCCTTTGAATTTCGGGTGATCACTCTTGAGCATGTATGCTTCTGCAACTTGTTCTACACCACACTTCCTTCCGCAAAGGGCGTAACGCTTTGACTCGGTGAGTTTCGCGGAATTCCGGCTTGGATTCCGCAGTTGCCGAAATTCAGTTGGCTTTGAATTTCGGGTGATCCCTCTTGAGCATGTATGCTTCTGCTACTTGTTCTACGTCACACTTCCTTCCTTAAACAGCGAAACGCTTGGAGTCGGTGACTTTTGCGGTATTCCGACTTCGATGCCCCGGTTGCCGATATTCAGTTGCCTTTCAATTTCGGGTGATCCCTCTTGAGCATGTACGCTTCTGCTACTTGATCTGCGTCACACTGCCTTCCTTAAACAGCGAAATGCTTTGACTCGGTGAGTTTCGCGGCATTCCGACTTCGATGCCCCGGTTGCCGAAATTCAGTTGCCTTTCAATTTCGGGTGATCCCTCTTGCGCATGTATGCTTCTGCTACTTGTTCTACACCACACTTCCTTGCGCAAAGGGCATAATGCTTTGACTCGGTGAGTTTGGCGGCATTCCGACTTGGATTCCCCGGTTGCCGAAATTCAGTTGCCTTTGAATTTCGGGTGATCCCTCTTGAGCATGTATGCTTCTGCTACTTGTTCTACACCACACTTCCTTCCGCAAAGGGCGTAATGCTTTGACACGGTGAGTTTCGCGGCATTCCGACTTGGATTCCCCGGTTGCCGAAATTCAGTTGCCTTTGAATTTCAGGTGATCCCTCTTGAGCATGTATGCTTCTGCTACTTGTTCTACGTCACACTTCCTTCCTTAAACAGCGAAACGCTTTGAGTCGGTGACTTTTGCGGTATTCCGACTTCGATGCCCCGGTTGCCGATATTCAGTTGCCTTTCAATTTCGGGTGATCCCTCTAGAGCATGTACGCTTCTGCTACTTGATCTACGTCACACTGCCTTCCATAAACAGCGAAATGCTTTGACTCGGTGAGTTTCGCGGCATTCCGACTTCGATGCCCCGGTTGCCGAAATTCAGTTGCCTTTCAATTTCGGGTGATCCCTCTTGAGCATGTATGCTTCTGCTACTTGTTCTACACCACACTTCCTTCCACAAAGGGCGTAACGCTTTGACTCGGTGAGTTTCGCGGAATTCCGGCTTGGATTCCGCAGTTGCCGAAATTCAGTTGCCTTTGAATTTCGGGCGATCCCTCTTGAGCATGTATGCTTCTGCTACTTGTTCTACAGCACACTTCCTTCCTCAAACAGCGAAACGCTTTGACTCGGTGACTTTTCCGACTTCGATGCCCCGGTTGCCGAAATTCAGTTGCCTTTGAATTTCGGATGATCCCTCTTGAGCATATATGCTTCTGCTACTTGTTCTACACCACACTTCCTTCCGCAAAGGGCGTAACGCTTTGACTCGGTGAGGTTCGCGGCATTCCGACTTGGATTCCCCAGTTGCCGAAATTCAGTTGCCTTTGAATTTCGGGTGATCCCTCTTGAGCATGTATGCTTCTGCTACTTGTTCTACACCACACTTCCTTCCGCAAAGGGCGTAATGCTTTGACTCGGTGAGTTTGGCGGCATTCCGACTTGGATTCCCCGGTTGCCGAAATTCAGTTGCCTTTGAATTTCGGGTGATCATTCTTGAGCATGTATGCTTCTGCTACTTGTTCTACACCACACTTCCTTCCGCAAAGGGCGTAACGCTTTGACTCGGTGAGTTTCGTGAAATTCCGGCTTGGATTCCGCAGTTGCCGAAATTCAGTTGGCTTTGAATTTCGGGTGATCCCTCTTGAGCATGTATGCTTCTGCTACTTGGTCTACGTCACACTTCCTTCCTTAAACAGCGAAACGCTTTGAGTCGGTGACTTTTGCGGTATTCCGACTTCGATGCCCCGGTTGCCGATATTCACTTGCCTTTCAATTTCGGGTGATCCCTCTAGAGCATGTACGCTTCTGCTACTTGATCTACGTCACACTGCCTTCCATAAACAGCGAAACGCTTTGACTCGGTGAGTTTCGCGGCATTCCGACTTCGATGCCCCGGTTGCCGAAATTCAGTTGCCTTTCAATTTCGGGTGATCCCTCTTGCGCATGTATGCTTCTGCTACTTGTTCTACACCACACTTCCTTGCGCAAAGGGCATAATGCTTTGACTCGGTGAGTTTGGCGGCATTCCGACTTGGATTCCCCGGTTGCCGAAATTCAGTTGCCTTTGAATTTCGGGTGATCCCTCTTGAGCATGTATGCTTCTGCTACTTGTTCTACACCACACTTCCTTCCGCAAAGGGCGTAATGCTTTGACACGGTGAGTTTCGCGGCATTCCGACTTGGATTCCCCGGTTGCCGAAATTCAGTTGCCTTTGAATTTCAGGTGATTCCTCTTGAGCATGTATGCTTCTGCTACTTCTTCTACATCACACTTCCTTCCTCAAACAGCGAAACGCTTTGACTCGGTGACTTTTCCGACTTCGATGCCCCGGTTGCCGAAATTCAGTTGCCTTTGAATTTCGGGTGATCCCACTTGAGCATGTATGCTTCTGCTACTTGTTCTACACCACACTTCCTTCCGCAAAGGGCGTAACGCTTTTACTCGGTGAGGTTCGCGGCATTCCGACTTGGATTCCCCAGTTGCCGAAATTCAGTTGCCTTTGAATTTCGGGTGATCCCTCTTGAGCATGTATGCTTCTGCTACTTGTTCTACACCACACTTCCTTCCGCAAAGGGCGTAATGCTTTGACTCGGTGAGTTTGGCGGCATTCCGACTTGGATTCCCCGGTTGCCGAAATTCAGTTGCCTTTGAATTTCGGGTGATCACTCTTGAGCATGTATGCTTCTGCTACTTGTTCTACACCACACTTCCTTCCGCAAAGGGCGTAACGCTTTGACTCGGTGAGTTTCGCGGAATTCCGGCTTGGATTCCGCAGTTGCCGAAATTCAGTTGGCTTTGAATTTCGGGTGATCCCTCTTGAGCATGTATGCTTCTGCTATTTGGTCTACGTCACACTTCCTTCCTTAAACAGCGAAACGCTTTGAGTCGGTGACTTTTGCGGTATTCCGACTTCGATGCCCCGGTTGCCGATATTCACTTGCCTTTCAATTTCGGGTGATCCCTCTAGAGCATGTACGCTTCTGCTACTTGATCTACGTCACACTGCCTTCCATAAACAGCGAAACGCTTTGACTCGGTGAGTTTCGCGGCATTCCGACTTCGATGCCCCGGTTGCCGAAATTCAGTTGCCTTTCAATTTCGGGTGATCCCTCTTGCGCATGTATGCTTCTGCTACTTGTTCTACACCACACTTCCTTGCGCAAAGGGCATAATGCTTTGACTCGGTGAGTTTGGCGGCATTCCGACTTGGATTCCCCGGTTGCCGAAATTCAGTTGCCTTTGAATTTCGGGTGATCCCTCTTGAGCATGTATGCTTCTACTACTTGTTCTACACCACACTTCCTTCCGCAAAGGGCGTAATGCTTTGACACGGTGAGTTTCGCGGCATTCCGACTTGGATTCCCCGGTTGCCGAAATTCAGTTGCCTTTGAATTTCGGGTGATCCCTCTTGAGCATGTATGCTTCTGCTACTTGTTCTACATCACACTTCCTTCCTCAAACAGCGAAACGCTTTGACTCGATGACTTTTCCGACTTCGATGCCCCGGTTGCCGAAATTCAGTTGCCTTTGAATTTCGGGTGATCCCACTTGAGCATGTATGCTTCTGCTACTTGTTCTACACCACACTTCCTTCCGCAAAGGGCGTAACGCTTTGACTCGGTGAGTTTCGCGGAATTCCGGCTTGGATTCCGCAGTTGCCGAAATTCAGTTGCCTTTGAATTTCGGGTGATCCCTCTTGAGCATGTATGCTTCTGCTACTTGTTCTACAGCACACTTCCTTCCTCAAACAGTGAAACGCTTTGACTCGGTGACTTTACCGACTTCGATGCCCCGGTTGCCGAAATTCAGTTGCCTTTGAATTTCGGATGATCCCTCTTGAGCATATATGCTTCTGCTACTTGTTCTACACCACACTTCCTTCCGCAAAGGGCGTAACGCTTTGACTCGGTGAGGTTCGCGGCATTCCGACTTGGATTCCCAAGTTGCCGAAATTCAGTTGCCTTTGAATTTCGGGTGATCCCTCTTGAGCATGTATGCTTCTGCTACTTGTTCTACACCACACTTCCTTCCGCAAAGGGCGTAATGCTTTGACTCGGTGAGTTTGGCGGCATTCCGACTTGGATTCCCCGGTTGCCGAAATTCAGTTGCCTTTGAATTTCGGGTGATCCCTCTTGAGCATGTATGCTTCTGCTACTTGTTCGACACCACACTTCCTTCCGCAAAGGGCGTAACGCTTTGACTCGGTGAGTTTCGCGGATTTCCGGCTTGGATTCCGCAGTTGCCGAAATTCAGTTGGCTTTGAATTTCGGGTGATCCCTCTTGAGCATGTATGCTTCTGCTACTTGTTCTACGTCACACTTCCTTCCTTAAACAGCGAAACGCTTTGAGTCGGTGACTTTTGCGGTATTCCGACTTCGATGCCCCGGTTGTCGATATTCAGTTGCCTTTCAATTTCGGGTGATCCCTCTTGAGCATGTACGCTTCTGCTACTTGATCTGCGTCACACTGCCTTCCTTAAACAGCGAAACGCTTTGACTCGGTGAGTTTCGCGGCATTCCGACTTCGATGCCCCGGTTGCCAAAATTCAGTTGCCTTTCAATTTCGGGTGATCCCTCTTGCGCATGTATGCTTCTGCTACTTGTTCTACACCACACTTCCTTGCGCAAAGGGCATAATGCTTTGACTCGGTGAGTTTGGCGGCATTCCGACTTGGATTCCCCGGTTGCCGAAATTCAGTTGCCTTTGAATTTCGGGTGATCCCTCTTGACCATGTATGCTTCTGCTACTTGTTCTACACCACACTTCCTTCCGCAAAGGGCGTAATGCTTTGACACGGTGAGTTTCGCGGCATTCCGACTTGGATTCCCCGGTTGCCGAAATTCAGTTGCCTTTGAATTTCGGGTGATCCCTCTTGAGCATGTATGCTTCTGCTACTTGTTCTACACCACACTTCCTTCCGCAAAGGGCGTAACGCTTTGACTCGGTGAGTTTCACGGAATTCCGACTTGGATTCCGCAGCTGCCGAAATTCAGTTGCCTTTGAATTTCGGGGGATCCCTCTTGAGCATGTATGCTTCTGCTACTTGTTCTACATCACACTTCCTTCCTCAAACAGCGAAACGCTTTGACTCGGTGACTTTTCCGACTTCGATGCCCCGGTTGCCGAAATTCAGTTGCCTTTGAATTTCGGATCATCCCTCTTGAGCATATATGCTTCTGCTACTTGTTCTACACCACACTTCCTTCCGCAAAGGGCGTAATGCTTTGACTCGGTGAGTTTGGTGGCATTCCGACTTGGATTCCCGAGTTGCCGAAATTCAGTTGCCTTTGAATTTCGGGTGATCCCTCTTGAGCATGTATGCTTCTGCTACTTGTTCTACACCACACTTCCTTCCGCAAAGGGCGTAATGCTTTGACACGGTGAGTTTCGCGGCATTCCGACTTGGATTCCCCGGTTGCTGAAATTCAGTTGCCTTTGAATTTCGGGTGATCCCTCTTGAGCATGTATGCTTCTGCTACTTGTTCTACGTCACACTTCCTTCCTTAAACAGCGAAAAGCTTTGAGTCGGTGACTTTTGCGGTATTCCGACTTCGATGCCCCAGTTGCCGATATTCAATTGCCTTTCAATTTCGGGTGATCCCTCTAGAGCATGTACGCTTCTGCTACTTGATCTACGTCACACTGCCTTCCATAAACAGCGAAACGCTTTGACTCGGTGAGTTTTGCGGCATTCCGACTTCGATGCCCCGGTTGCCGAAATTCAGTTGCCTTTCAATTTCGGGTGATCCTTCATGAGCATGTATGCTTCTGCTACTTGTTCTACACCACACTTCCTTCCGCAAAGGGCGTAACGCTTAGACTCGGTGAGTTTCGCGGAATTCCGGCTTGGATTCCGCAGTTGCCGAAATTCAGTTGCCTTTGAATTTCGGGTGATCCCTCTTGAGCATGTATGCTTCTGCTACTTGTTCTACAGCACACTTCCTTCCTCAAACAGCGAAACGCTTTGACTCGGTGACTTTTCCGACTTCGATGCCCCGGTTGCCGAAATTCAGTTGCCTTTGAATTTCGGATGATCCCTCTTGAGCATATATGCTTCTGCTACTTGTTCTACACCACACTTCCTTCCGCAAAGGGCGTAACGCTTTGACTCGGTGAGTTTCGCGGCATTCTGACTTGGATTCCCCGGTTGCTGAAATTCAGTTGCCTTTGAATTTCGGGTGATCCCTCTTGAGCATGTATGCTTCTGCTACTTGTTCTACACCACACTTCCTTCCGCAAAGGGCGTAATGCTTTGACTCGGTGATTTTGGCGGCATTCCGACTTGGATTCCCCTGTTGCCGAAATTCAGTTGCCTTTGAATTTCGGGTGATCACTCTTGAGCATGTATGCTTCTGCTACTTGTTCTACACCACACTTCCTTCCGCAAAGGGCGTAACGCTTTGACTCGGTGAGTTTCGCGGAATTCCGGCTTGGATTCCGCAGTTGCCGAAATTCAGTTGGCTTTCAATTTCGGGTGATCCCTCTAGAGCATGTACGCTTCTGCTACTTGATCTACGTCACACTGCCTTCCATAAACAGCGAAACGCTTTGACTCGGTGAGTTTCGCGGCATTCCGACTTCGATGCCCCGGTTGCCGAAATTCAGTTGCCTTTGAATTTCGGGTGATCCCTCTTGAGCATGTATGCTTCTGCTACTTGTTCTACACCACACTTCCTTGCGCAAAGGGCATAATGCTTTGACTCGGTGAGTTTGGCGGCATTCCGACTTGGATTCCCCGGTTGCCGAAATTCAGTTGCCTTTGAATTTCGGGTGATCCCTCTTGAGCATGTATGCTTCTGCTACTTGTTCTACACCACACTTCCTTCCGCAAAGGGCGTAATGCTTTGACACGGTGAGTTTCACGGCATTCCGACTTGGATTCCCCGGTTGCCGAAATTCAGTTGCCTTTGAATTTCGGGTGATCCCTCTTGAGCATGTATGCTTCTGCTACTTGTTCTACATCACACTTCCTTCCTCAAACAGCGAAACGCTTTGACTCGATGACTTTTCCGACTTCGATGCCCCGGTTGCCGAAATTCAGTTGCCTTTGAATTTCGGGTGATCCCACATGAGCATGTATGCTTCTGCTACTTGTTCTACACCACACTTCCTTCCGCAAAGGGCGTAACGCTTTGACTCGGTGAGTTTCGCGGAATTCCGGCTTGGATTCCGCAGTTGCCGAAATTCAGTTGCCTTTGAATTTCGGGTGATCCCTCTTGAGCATGTATGCTTCTGCTACTTGTTCTACATCACACTTCCTTCCTCAAACAGTGAAACGCTTTGACTCGGTGACTTTTCCGACTTCGATGCCCCGGTTGCCGAAATTCAGTTGCCTTTGAATTTCGGATGATCCCTCTTGAGCATATATGCTTCTGCTACTTGTTCTACACCACACTTCCTTCCGCAAAGGGCGTAACGCTTTGACTCGGTGAGGTTCGCGGCATTCCGACTTGGATTCCCCAGTTGCCGAAATTCAGTTGCCTTTGAATTTCGGGTGATCCCTCTTGAGCATGTATGCTTCTGCTACTTGTTCTACACCACACTTCCTTCCGCAAAGGGCGTAATGCTTTGACTCGGTGAGTTTGGCGGCATTCCGACTTGGATTCCCCGGTTGCCGAAATTCAGTTGCCTTTGAATTTCGGGTGATCACTCTTGAGCATGTATGCTTCTGCTACTTGTTCTACACCACACTTCCTTCCGCAAAGGGCGTAACGCTTTGACTCGGTGAGTTTCGCGGATTTCCGGCTTGGATTCCGCAGTTGCCGAAATTCAGTTGGCTTTGATTTTCGGGTGATCCCTCTTGAGCATGTATGCTTCTGCTACTTGTTCTACGTCACACTTCCTTCCTTAAACAGCGAAACGCTTTGAGTCGGTGACTTTTGCGGTATTCCGACTTCGATGCCCCGGTTGTCGATATTCAGTTGCCTTTCAATTTCGGGTGATCCCTCTTGAGCATGTACGCTTCTGCTACTTGATCTGCGTCACACTGCCTTCCTTAAACAGCGAAACGCTTTGACTCGGTGAGTTTCGCGGCATTCCGACTTCGATGCCCCGGTTGCCGAAATTCAGTTGCCTTTCAATTTCGGGTGATCCCTCTTGCGCATGTATGCTTCTGCTACTTGTTCTACACCACACTTCCTTGCGCAAAGGGCGTAATGCTTTGACTCGGTGAGTTTGCCGGCATTCCGACTTGGATTCCCCGGTTGCCGAAATTCAGTTGCCTTTGAATTTCGGGTGATCCCTCTTGAGCATGTATGCTTCTGCTACTTGTTCTACACCACACTTCCTTCCGCAAAGGGCGTAATGCTTTGACACGGTGAGTTTCGCGGCAATCCGACTTGGATTCCCCGGTTGCCGAAATTCAGTTGCCTTTGAATTTCGGGTGATCCCTCTTGAGCATGTATGCTTCTGCTACTTGTTCTACACCACACTTCCTTCCGCAAAGGGCGTAACGCTTTGACTCGGTGAATTTCGCGGAATTCCGACTTGGATTCCGCAGCTGCCGAAATTCAGTTGCCTTTGAATTTCGGGGGATCCCTCTTGAGCATGTATGCTTCTGCTACTTGTTCTACATCACACTTCCTTCCTCAAACAGCGAAACGCTTTGACTCGGTGACTTTTCCGACTTCGATGCCCCGGTTGCCGAAATTCAGTTGCCTTTGAATTTCGGATCATCCCTCTTGAGCATGTATGCTTCTGCTACTTGTTCTACACCACACTTCCTTCCGCAAAGGGCGTAATGCTTTGACTCGGTGAGTTTGGCGGCATTCCGACTTGGATTCCCCAGTTGCCGAAATTCAGTTGCCTTTGAATTTCGGGTGATCCCTCTTGAGCATGTATGCTTCTGCTACTTGTTCTACACCACACTTCCTTCCGCAAAGGGCGTAATGCTTTGACACGGTGAGTTTCGCGGCATTCCGACTTGGATTCCCCGGTTGCCGAAATTCAGTTGCCTTTGAATTTCGGGTGATCCCTCTTGAGCATGTATGCTTCTGCTACTTGTTCTACGTCACACTTCCTTCCTTAAACAGCGAAACGCTTTGAGTCGGTGACTTTTGCGGTATTCCGACTTCGATGCCCCGGTTGCCGATATTCAATTGCCTTTCAATTTCGGGTGATCCCTCTAGAGCATGTACGCTTCTGCTACTTGATCTACGTCACACTGCCTTCCATAAACAGCGAAACGCTTTGACTCGGTGAGTTTCGCGGCATTCCGACTTCGATGCCCCGGTTGCCGAAATTCAGTTGCCTTTCAATTTCGGGTGATCCCTCATGAGCATGTATGCTTCTGCTACTTGTTCTACACCACACTTCCTTCCGCAAAGGGCGTAACGCTTTAACTCGGTGAGTTTCGCGGAATTCCGGCTTGGATTCCGCAGTTGCCGAAATTCAGTTGCCTTTGAATTTCGGGTGATCCCTCTTGAGCATGTATGCTTCTGCTACTTGTTCTACAGCACACTTCCTTCCTCAAACAGCGAAACGCTTTGACTCGGTGACTTTTCCGACTTCGATGCCCCGGTTGCCGATATTCAGTTGCCTTTGAATTTCGGATGATCCCTCTTGAGCATCTATGCTTCTGCTACTTGTTCTACACCACACTTCCTTCCGCAAAGGGCGTAACGCTTTGACTCGGTGAGGTTCGCGGCATTCCGACTTGGATTCCCCGGTTGCCGAAATTCAGTTGCCTTTGAATTTCGGGTGATCCCTCTTGCGCATGTATGCTTCTGCTACTTGTTCTACACCACACTTCCTTCCGCAAAGGGCGTAACGCTTTGACTCGGTGAGTTTCGCGGAATTCCGGCTTGGATTCCGCAGTTGCCGAAATTCAGTTGCCTTTGAATTTCGGGTGATCCCTCTTGAGCATGTATGCTTCTGCTAGTTGTTCTACAACACACTTCCTTCCTCAAACAGCGAAACGCTTTGACTCGGTGACTCTTCCGACTTCGATGCCCCGGTTGCCGAAATTCAGTTGCCTTTGAATTTCGGATGATCCCTCTTGAGCATATATGCTTCTGCTACTTGTTCTACACCACACTTCCTTCCGCAAAGGGCGTAACGCTTTGACTCGGTGAGGTTCGCGGCATTCCGCATTGGATTCCCCAGTTGCCGAAATTCAGTTGCCTTTGAATTTCGGGTGATCCCTCTTGAGCATCTATGCTTCTGCTACTTGTTCTACACCACACTTCCTTCCGCAAAGGGCGTAACGCTTTGACTCGGTGAGTTTCGCGGAATTCCGACTTGGATTCCCCGGTTGCCGAAATTCAGTTGCCTTTGAATTTCGGGTGATCACTCTTGAGCATGTATGCTTCTGCTACTTGTTCTACACCACACTTCCTTCCGCAAAGGGCGTAACGCTTTGACTCGGTGAGTTTCGCGGAATTCCACCTTGGATTCCCCAGTTGCCGAAATTCAGTTGCCTTTGAATTTCGGGGGATCCCTCTTGACCATGTATGCTTCTGCTACTTGTTCTACATCACACTTCCTTCCTCAAACAGCGAAACGCTTTGACTCGGTGACTTTTCCGACTTCGATGCCCCGGTTGCCGAAATTCAGTTGCCTTTGAATTTCGGATCATCCCTCTTGAGCATATATGCTTCTGCTACTTGTTCTACACCACACTTCCTTCCGCAAAGGGCGTAACGCTTTGACTCGGTGAGTTTCGTGGCATTCCGACTTGGATTCCCCAGTTGCCGAAATTCAGTTGCCTTTGAATTTCGGGTGATCCCTCTTGAGCATGTATGCTTCTGCTACTTGTTCTACACCACACTTCCTTCCGCAAAGGGCGTAATGCTTTGACACGGTGAGTTTCGCGGCATTCCGACTTGGATTCCCCGGTTGCCGAAATTCAGTTGCCTTTGAATTTCGGGTGATCCCTCTTGAGCATGTATGCTTCTGCTACTTGTTCTACGTCACACTTCCTTCCTTAAACAGCGAAACGCTTTGAGTCGGTGACTTTTGCGGTATTCCGACTTCGATGCCCCGGTTGCCGAAATTCAGTTGCCTTTGAATTTCGGGTGATCCCTCTTGAGCATGTATGCTTCTGCTACTTGATCTACATCACACTTCCTTCCATAAACAGCGAAACGCTTTGACTCGGTGAGTTTCGCGGCATTCCGACTTCGATGCCCCGGTTGCCGAAATTCAGTTGCCTTTGAATTTCGGGTGATCCCTCTTGAGCATGTATGCTTCTGCTACTTGTTCTACACCACACTTCCTTCCGCAAAGGGCGTAACGCTTTGACTCGGTGAGTTTCGCGGAATTCCGGCTTGGATTCCGCAGTTACCGAAATTCAGTTGCCTTTGAATTTCGGGTGATCCCTCTTGAGCATGTATGCTTCTGCTACTTGTTCTACAGCACACTTCCTTCCTCAAACAGCGAAACGCTTTGACTCGGTGACTCTTCCGACTTCGATGCCCCGGTTGCCGAAATTCAGTTGCCTTTGAATTTCGGATGATCCCTCTTGAGCATATATGCTTCTGCTACTTGTTCTACACCACACTTCCTTCCGCAAAGGGCGTAACGCTTTGACTCGGTGAGGTTCGCGGCATTCCGACTTGGATTCCCCAGTTGCTGAAATTCAGTTGCCTTTGAATTTCGGGTGATCCCTCTTGAGCATGTATGCTTCTGCTACTTGTTCTACACCACACTTCCTTCCGCAAAGGGCGTAATGCTTTGACTCGGTGAGTTTGGCGGCATTCCGACTTGGATTCCCCGGTTGCCGAAATTCAGTTGCCTTTGAATTTCGGGTGATCACTCTTGAGCATGTATGCTTCTGCTACTTGTTCTACACCACACTTCCTTCCGCAAAGGGCGTAACGCTTTGACTCGGTGAGTTTCGCGGATTTCCGGCTTGGATTCCCCGGTTTTCGAAATTCAATTGCCTTTGAAATTCTGGTGATCCCTCTTGAGCATGTATGCTTCTGCTACTTGTTCTACATCACACTTCCTTTCGCAAACAGCGAAACGCTTTGACTCGGTGAGTTTCGCGGCATTCCGACTTCGATGCCCCGGTTGCCGAAATTCAGTTGCCTTTGAATTTCGGGTGATCCCTCTTGAGCATGTATGCTTCTGCTACTTGTTCTACATCAGACTTCTTCCGCAAATGGCCAAACGCTTTGACTCGGTGAGTTTCGCGGCAATCAGACTTGGATGCCCCGGTTGATGAAATTCAGTTGCCTTTGAATTTCGGGTGATCCCTCTTGAGCATGTATGCTTCTGCTACTTGTTCTACATCACACTTCTTTCCGCAAACAGCGAAACGCTTAGACTCGGTGAGTTTTGCGGCATTCCGACTTGGATTCCCCGGTTGCTGAAATTCAGTTGCCTTTCAATTTCGGGTGATCCCTCTTGAGCATGTATGCTTCTGCTACTTGTTCTACACCACACTTCCTTTCGAAAAGGGCGTAATGCTTTGACTCGGTGAGTTTCGCGGCATTCTGCCTTGGATTCCCAGTTGCCGAAATTTAGTTGCCTTTGAATTTCGGGTGATCGCTCTTGAGCATGTATGCTTCTGCTACTTGTTCTACACCACACTTCCTTATTTAAACACCGAAACGCTTTGACTCGTTGAGTTTCGCGGCATTCCGACTTCGATGCCCCGGTTGCCAAAATTCAGTTGCCTTTGAATTTCGGGTGATCCCTCTTGAGCATGTATGCTTCTGCTACTTGTTCTACATCACACTTCCTTCCTTAAACAGCGAAACGCTTTGACTCGGTGAGTTTTCCGGCATTCCGACTTCGATGCCCCGGTTGCCGAAATTTTTTTCCTTTGAATTTTGGGTGATCCCTCTTGAGCATGTATGCTTCTGCTACTTGTTCTACATCAGACTTCTTCCGCAAATGGCCAAACGCTTTGACTCGGTGAGTTTCGCGGCAATCAGACTTGGATGCCCAGGTTGATGAAATTCAGTTGCCTTTGAATTTCGGGTGATCCCTCTTGAGCATGTATGCTTCTGCTACTTGTTCTACATCACACTTCTTTCCGCAAACAGCGAAACGCTTAGACTCGGTGAGTTTCGCGGCATTCCGACTTGGATTCCCCGGTTGCCAAAATTCAGTTGCCTTTGAATTTCGGGTGATCCCTCTTGAGCATGTATGCTTCTGCTACTTGTTCTACGTCACACTTCCTTCCTTAAACAGCGAAACGCTTTGACTCGGTGAGTTTTCCGGCATTCCGACTTCGATGCCCCGGTTACCGAAATTCAGTTGCCTTTGAATTTCGGGTGATCCCTCTTGACATTGTATGCTTCTGCTACTTGTTCTACATCACATTCTCTTCCGCAAACAGCGAAACGCTTTGACTCGGTGAGTTTCGCGGCATTCCGACTTCGATTCCCCGATTGCCGAAATTCAGTTGCCTTTGAATTTCGGGTGATCCCTCTTGAGCATGTATGCTTCTGCTACTTGTTCTACATCACACTTCCTTCCTTAAACAGCGAAACGCTTTGACTCGGTGAGTTTCACGGCATTCCGACTTCGATGCCCCGGTTGCCGAAATTTTTTTCCTTTGAATTTTGGGTGATCCCTCTTGAGCATGTATGCTTCTGCTACTTGTTCTACATCACACTTTTTCCGCAAACAGCGAAACGCTTTGACTCGGTGAGTTTCGCGGCATTCCGACTTTGATGCCCTGGTTGCCGAAATTCAGTTGCCTTTGAATTTCGGGTGATCCCTCTTGAGCATGTATGCTTCTGCTACTTGTTCTACATCACACTTCCTTCCTTAAACAGCGAAACGCTTTGACTGAGTGAGTTTCACGGCATTCCGACTTCGATGCCCCGGTTGCCGAAATTCAGTTGCCTTTGAATTTTGGGTGATCCCTCTTGAGCATGTATGCTTCTGCTACTTGTTCTACATCACACTTTTTCCGCAAACAGCGAAACGCTTTGACTCAGTGAGTTTCGCGGCATTCCGACTTTGATTCCCTGTTTGCTGAAATTCAGTTGCCTTTGAATTTCGGGTGATCCCTCTTGAGCATGTATGCTTCTGCTACTTGTTCTACACCACACTTCCTTCTGCAAAGGGCGTAACGCTTTGAATCGGTGAGTTTCGCGGCATTCCGACTTGGATTCCCCGGTTGCCGAAATTCAGTTGCCTGTGAATTTCGGGTGATCCCTCTTGAGCATGTATGCTTCTGCTACTTGTTCTACATCACACTTCATTCCTCAAACAGCAAAACGCTTTGACTCGGTGACTTTTGCGGCATTCTGACTTCGATGCTCCGGTTGCCGAAATTCAGTTGCCTTTGAATTTCGGGTGATCCCTCTTGAGCATGTATGCTTCTGTTTCTTGTTCTACATCACATTCTCTTCCGCAAACAGCGAAACGCTTTGACTCGGTGAGTTTCGCGGTATTTCAACTTTGATGCCACCGGTGCCCAAATTCAGTTGCCTTTGAATTTCGGGTGATCCCTCTTGAGCATGTATGCTTCTGCTACTTGTTCTACATCACACTTCCTTCCTCAAATAGCGAAACGCTTTGACTCGGTGACTTTTGCGGTATTCCGACTTCGATGCCCCGGTTGCCGAAATTCAGTTGCCTTTGAATTTTGGGTGATCCCTCTTCAGCATGTATGCTTCTGCTACTTGTTGTACATCACACTTCCTTCCGCAAACGGCGAAATTCTTTGACTCGGTGAGTTTCGCGGCATTCCGACTTCGATGCCCCGGTTGCCGAAAGTCAGTTGCCTTTGAATTTCGGGTGATCCCTCTTGAGCATGTATGCTTCTGCTACTTGTTCTACATCACACTTCCTTCCGCAAAGGGCGTAACGCTTTGACTCGGTGAGTTTCGCGGCATTCCGACTTGGATTCCCCGGTTGCCAAAATTCAGTTGCCTTTGAATTTTGGGTGATCCCTCTTGAGCATGTATGCTTCTGCTACTTGTTCTACATCACACTTCCTTCCTCAAACAGCGAAACGCTTTGACTCGATGACTTTTCCAACTTCGATGCCCCGGTTGTCGAAATTCAGTTGCCTTTGAATTTCGGGTGATCCCTCTTGAGCATGTATGCTTCTGCTACTTGTTCTACATCACACTTCCTTCCTCAAATGGCGAAACACTTTGACTCGGTGAGTTTCGCGGCATTCCGACTTGCATTCCCCGGTTTTCGAAATTCAGTTGCCTTTGAATTTCGGGTGATCCCTCTTGAGCATGTATGCTTCTGCTACTTGTTCTACATCACACTTCCTTTCGCAAACAGCGAAACGCTTTGACTCGGTGAGTTTCGCGGCATTCCGACTTCGATGCCCCGGTTGCCGAAATTCAGTTGCCTTTGAATTTCGGGTGATCCCTCTTGAGCATGTATGCTTCTACTACTTGTTCTACATCACATTCTCTACCGCAAACAGCGAAACGCTTTGACTCGGTGAGTTTCGCGGTATTTCAACTTCGATGCCACGGTTGCCCAAATTCAGTTGCCTTTGAATTTCGGGTGATCCCTCTTGAGCATGTATGCTTCTGCTACTTGTTCTACACCACACTTCCTTCCGCAAAGGGCATAAGGCTTTGACTCGGTGAGTTTCGCGGCATTCCGACTTGGATTCCCCGGTTGCCGAAATTCAGTTGCCTTTGAATTTCGGGTGATCCCTCTTGAGCATGTATGCTTCTGCTACTTGTTCTACATCACACTTCCTTCCTTAAACAGCGAAACGCTTTGACTCCGTGATTTTCACGGCATTCCGACTTCGATGCCCCGGTTGCCGAAATTCAGTTGCCTTTGAATTTCGGGTGATCCCTCTTGAGCATGTATGCTTCTGCTACTTGTTCTACATCACACTTCCTTCCTTAAACAGCGAAACGCTTTGACTCAGTGAGTTTCACGGCATTCCGACTTCGATGCCCCGGTTGTCGAAATTCTGTTGCCTTTGAATTTTGGGTGATCCCTCTTGAGCATGTATGCTTCTGCTACTTGTTCTACATCACACTTTTTCCGCAAACAGCGAAACGCTTTGACTCGGTGAGTTTCGCGGCATTCCGACTTTGATTCCCCGTTTGCTGAAATTCAGTTGCCTTTGAATTTCGGGTGATCCCTCTTGAGCATGTATGCTTCTGCTACTTGTTCTACACCACACTTCCTTCCGCAAAGGGCGTAAGGCTTTGAGTCGGTGAGTTTCGCGGCATTCCGACTTGGATTCCACGGTTGCCGAAATTCAGTTGCCTTTGAATTTCGGGTGATCCCTCTTGAGCATGTATGCTTCTGCTACTTGTTCTACACCACACTTCCTTCCGCAAAGGGCGTAAGGCTTTGACTCGGTGAGTTTCGCGGCATTCCGACTTGGATTCCCCGGTTGCCGAAATTCAGTTGCCTTTGAATTTCGGGTGATCCCTCTTGAGCATGTATGCTTCTGCTACTTGTTCTACACCACACTTCCTTCCGCAAAGGGCGTAACGCTTTGACTCGGTGAGTTTCGCGGCATTCCGACTTCGATGCCCCGGTTGCCGAAATTTTTTCCTTTGAATTTCGGGTGATCCCTCTTGAGCATGTATGCTTCTGCTACTTGTTCTACATCAGACTTCTTCCGCAAATGGCCAAACGCTTTGACTCGGTGAGTTTCGCGGCAATCAGACTTGGATGCCCAGGTTGATGAAATTCAGTTGCCTTTGAATTTCGGGTGATCCCTCTTGAGCATGTATGCTTCTGCTACTTGTTCTACGTCACACTTCCTTCCTTAAACAGCAAAACGCTTTGACTCGGTGAGTTTCACGGCATTCCGACTTCGATGCCCCGGTTGCCGAAATTCAGTTGCCTTTGAATTTCGGGTGATCCCTCTTGAGCATGTATGCTTCTGCTACTTGTTCTACATCACACTTCTTTCCGCAAACAGCGAAACGCTTAGACTCGGTGAGTTTCGCAGCATTCCGACTTGGATTCCCCGGTTGCCGAAATTCAGTTGCCTTTCAATTTCGGGTGATCCCTCTTGAGCATGTATGCTTCTGCTACTTGTTCTACACCACACTTCCTTTCGCAAAGGGGTAATGCTTTGACTCGGTGAGTTTCACGGCATTCTGCCTTGGATTCCCAGTTGCCGAAATTTAGTTGCCTTTGAATTTCGGGTGATCCCTCTTGAGCATGTATGCTTCTGCTACTTGTTCTACACCACACTTCCTTCCGCAAAGGGCGTAACGCTTTGACTCGGTGTGTTTCGCGGCATTCCGACTTGGATTCCCCTTTTGCCGAAATTCAGTTGCCTTTGAATTTCGGGTGATCCCTCTTGAGCATGTATGCTTTTGCTACTTGTTATACACGACACTTCCTTCCGCAAAGGGCGTAACGCTTTGACTCGGTGAGTTTCGCGGCATTCCGACTTGGAATCCCAGGTTGCCAAAATTCAGTTGCCTTTGAATTTCGGTTTATCCCTCTTGAGCATGTATGCTTCTGCTACTTGTTCTACATCACACTTCCTTCCTCAAACAGCGAAACTCTTTGACTCGGTGACTTTTCCG
>JAAWWB010002155.1:0-49797 GCA_018804465.1 Populus tomentosa
TGACGCGGAGGTTTGGTCGCGCGAAATCGGATAGAGAACTGATTTAACAGTGCCACAACTTCTGATCCGACCGTTGGATCGCCCTCTAATGTTTACAAGAGTTTTCGTACGTCGCTTGACTTGGAGTAGATGTGGAATCGCTAATCGGTGACGCGGAGGTCTGGTCGCGCCAAATCGAACCAGAGTAGCGGTGCGACAGTGCCATAAGTTTTGATCCGACCGTTGGATCGCCCTCTAATGTTTACTAGAGTTTCCGTACGTCCCATGACTTGGAGAAGATGTGGAATCGCTAATCAATGAAGCGGAGGTCTGGTCGTGCCAAATGAGACCATAGTACTTGTTCCACAGTGCCATAACTTGTGATCTGACCGTTCGATCGCCCTCTAATGTTCACAACGGTTTACGTATGTCACTTGACATAGAGTAGACGTGGCATCGCTAATCGGTGACGCGGAGGTCTTGCGCGCCAAAATTGGACCAGAGTACTTGTTCGACAGTGCCATACCTTTTGATCTGACCGTTGGATCGCCCTCTAATGTCTACGAGAGTTTCCGTACGTTCCATGACTTGGAGTAGATGTGGAATCTCTAATCGATGACACGGAGGTCTAGTCGCACCACATCGGACTAGAGTACCGGTTCGACAGTGCCATAACTTTTGATCCGATCGTTGGATCGCCCACTAATGTTTACAACAGTTTCCGTACGTCGCTTGACATCGAGGAGATGTGCAATCGCTACTCGGTGACGCTGAGGTTTGGTTGCTCCAGAACGTAATAGAGTGCCGGTTCGACACTGCCATTACTTTTGATCCGACCGTTCGATCGTCCTCGAAAGTTACGAGAGTTTCCATACATTGTTTGACTTGGAGTAGATGTGGAATCACTAATCGGTGACGCGGAGGCCTGGTCGCGCCGAATGAGACCAGAGTACCATTTCCACAGTGCCATAACTTCTGATCCGACCATTGGATCGCCCTCAAATGTTGATGAGAGCTTCCGTATGTCGCTTGAGTCTAAGTAGATGTGGAATGGCTAATATGTGACGCGGAGGTTTGGTAGCGCCAAATCGGACCAGACTACCATTTCGACAATGCCATAGCTAGTGATCGGACTGTTGGATCGTCCTCAAAAGTTTACGAGAGTTTCCATACGTCGTTTGACTTGGAGTAGATATGGAATCGCTAATGCATGACGCGGACGGGTGGTCGCGCGAAATCGGAGTAGAGTACCGTTTCAACAGTGCCACAACTTCTGATCCGACCGTTGGATCGCCCTTTAATGTTTACAAGAGTTTCCGTACGTCGCTTGACTCTGAGTAGATGTGGAATGGCTAATATGTGACGCGGAGGTTTGGTCGCGCGAAATCGGATAAGAGAACTGATTTGACAGTGCCATAACTTTTGATCTGACCGTTGTATCGCCCTCTAATGTTTACGAGAGTTTCCGTGCATCGCTTGACGTGGAGTAGATGTGGAATCGCTAATCGTTGACGCGGAGGTCTGGTTGAGCCAAATCGAACCAGAGTAGCGGTGCGACAGTGCCATAAGTTTTGATCCGACCGTTGGATCGCCCTCTAATGTTTACTAGAGTTTCCGTACGTCCCATGACTTGGAGAAGATGTGGAATCGCTAATCAATGAAGCGGAGGTCTGGTCGTGCCAAATGAGACCATAGTACTTGTTCCACAGTGCCATAACTTGTGATCTGACCGTTCGATCGCCCTCTAATGTTCACAACGGTTTACGTATGTCACTTGACATAGAGTAGACGTGGCATCGCTAATCGGTGACGCGGAGGTCTTGCGCGCCAAAATTGGACCAGAGTACTTGTTCGACAGTGCCATACCTTTTGATCTGACCGTTGGATCGCCCTCTAATGTCTACGAGAGTTTCCGTACGTTCCATGACTTGGAGTAGATGTGGAATCTCTAATCGATGACACGGAGGTCTAGTCGCACCACATCGGACTAGAGTACCGGTTCGACAGTGCCATAACTTTTGATCCGATCGTTGGATCGCCCACTAATGTTTACAACAGTTTCCGTACGTCGCTTGACATCGAGGAGATGTGCAATCGCTACTCGGTGACGCTGAGGTTTGGTTGCTCCAGAACGTAATAGAGTGCCGGTTCGACACTGCCATTACTTTTGATCCGACCGTTCGATCGTCCTCGAAAGTTACGAGAGTTTCCATACATTGTTTGACTTGGAGTAGATGTGGAATCACTAATCGGTGACGCGGAGGCCTGGTCGCGCCGAATGAGACCAGAGTACCATTTCCACAGTGCCATAACTTCTGATCCGACCATTGGATCGCCCTCAAATGTTGATGAGAGCTTCCGTATGTCGCTTGAGTCTAAGTAGATGTGGAATGGCTAATATGTGACGCGGAGGTTTGGTAGCGCCAAATCGGACCAGACTACCATTTCGACAATGCCATAGCTAGTGATCGGACTGTTGGATCGTCCTCAAAAGTTTACGAGAGTTTCCATACGTCGTTTGACTTGGAGTAGATATGGAATCGCTAATGCATGACGCGGACGGGTGGTCGCGCGAAATCGGAGTAGAGTACCGTTTCAACAGTGCCACAACTTCTGATCCGACCGTTGGATCGCCCTTTAATGTTTACAAGAGTTTTCGTACGTCGCTTGACTCTGAGTAGATGTGGAATGGCTAATATGTGACGCGGAGGTTTGGTCGCGCGAAATCGGATAAGAGAACTGATTTGACAGTGCCATAACTTTTGATCTGACCGTTGTATCGCCCTCTAATGTTTACGAGAGTTTCCGTGCATCGCTTGACGTGGAGTAGATGTGGAATCGCTAATCGTTGACGCGGAGGTCTGGTTGAGCCAAATCGAACCAGAGTAGCGGTGCGACAGTGCCATAAGTTTTGATCCGACCGTTGGATCGCCCTCTAATGTTTACTAGAGTTTCCGTACGTCCCATGACTTGGAGAAGATGTGGAATCGCTAATCAATGAAGCGGAGGTCTGGTCGTGCCAAATGAGACCATAGTACTTGTTCCACAGTGCCATAACTTGTGATCTGACCGTTCGATCGCCCTCTAATGTTCACAACGGTTTACGTATGTCACTTGACATAGAGTAGACGTGGCATCGCTAATCGGTGACGCGGAGGTCTTGCGCGCCAAAATTGGACCAGAGTACTTGTTCGACAGTGCCATACCTTTTGATCTGACCGTTGGATCGCCCTCTAATGTCTACGAGAGTTTCCGTACGTTCCATGACTTGGAGTAGATGTGGAATCTCTAATCGATGACACGGAGGTCTAGTCGCACCACATCGGACTAGAGTACCGGTTCGACAGTGCCATAACTTTTGATCCGATCGTTGGATCGCCCACTAATGTTTACAACAGTTTCCGTACGTCGCTTGACATCGAGGAGATGTGCAATCGCTACTCGGTGACGCTGAGGTTTGGTTGCTCCAGAACGTAATAGAGTGCCGGTTCGACACTGCCATTACTTTTGATCCGACCGTTCGATCGTCCTCGAAAGTTACGAGAGTTTCCATACATTGTTTGACTTGGAGTAGATGTGGAATCACTAATCGGTGACGCGGAGGCCTGGTCGCGCCGAATGAGACCAGAGTACCATTTCCACAGTGCCATAACTTCTGATCCGACCATTGGATCGCCCTCAAATGTTGATGAGAGCTTCCGTATGTCGCTTGAGTCTAAGTAGATGTGGAATGGCTAATATGTGACGCGGAGGTTTGGTAGCGCCAAATCGGACCAGACTACCATTTCGACAATGCCATAGCTAGTGATCGGACTGTTGGATCGTCCTCAAAAGTTTACGAGAGTTTCCATACGTCGTTTGACTTGGAGTAGATATGGAATCGCTAATGCATGACGCGGACGGGTGGTCGCGCGAAATCGGAGTAGAGTACCGTTTCAACAGTGCCACAACTTCTGATCCGACCGTTGGATCGCCCTTTAATGTTTACAAGAGTTTTCGTACGTCGCTTGACTCTGAGTAGATGTGGAATGGCTAATATGTGACGCGGAGGTTTGGTCGCGCGAAATCGGATAAGAGAACTGATTTGACAGTGCCATAACTTTTGATCTGACCGTTGTATCGCCCTCTAATGTTTACGAGAGTTTCCGTGCATCGCTTGACGTGGAGTAGATGTGGAATCGCTAATCGTTGACGCGGAGGTCTGGTTGAGCCAAATCGAACCAGAGTAGCGGTGCGACAGTGCCATAAGTTTTGATCCGACCGTTGGATCGCCCTCTAATGTTTACTAGAGTTTCCGTACGTCCCATGACTTGGAGAAGATGTGGAATCGCTAATCAATGAAGCGGAGGTCTGGTCGTGCCAAATGAGACCATAGTACTTGTTCCACAGTGCCATAACTTGTGATCTGACCGTTCGATCGCCCTCTAATGTTCACAACGGTTTACGTATGTCACTTGACATAGAGTAGACGTGGCATCGCTAATCGGTGACGCGGAGGTCTTGCGCGCCAAAATTGGACCAGAGTACTTGTTCGACAGTGCCATACCTTTTGATCTGACCGTTGGATCGCCCTCTAATGTCTACGAGAGTTTCCGTACGTTCCATGACTTGGAGTAGATGTGGAATCTCTAATCGATGACACGGAGGTCTAGTCGCACCACATCGGACTAGAGTACCGGTTCGACAGTGCCATAACTTTTGATCCGATCGTTGGATCGCCCACTAATGTTTACAACAGTTTCCGTACGTCGCTTGACATCGAGGAGATGTGCAATCGCTACTCGGTGACGCTGAGGTTTGGTTGCTCCAGAACGTAATAGAGTGCCGGTTCGACACTGCCATTACTTTTGATCCGACCGTTCGATCGTCCTCGAAAGTTACGAGAGTTTCCATACATTGTTTGACTTGGAGTAGATGTGGAATCACTAATCGGTGACGCGGAGGCCTGGTCGCGCCGAATGAGACCAGAGTACCATTTCCACAGTGCCATAACTTCTGATCCGACCATTGGATCGCCCTCAAATGTTGATGAGAGCTTCCGTATGTCGCTTGAGTCTAAGTAGATGTGGAATGGCTAATATGTGACGCGGAGGTTTGGTAGCGCCAAATCGGACCAGACTACCATTTCGACAATGCCATAGCTAGTGATCGGACTGTTGGATCGTCCTCAAAAGTTTACGAGAGTTTCCATACGTCGTTTGACTTGGAGTAGATATGGAATCGCTAATGCATGACGCGGACGGGTGGTCGCGCGAAATCGGAGTAGAGTACCGTTTCAACAGTGCCACAACTTCTGATCCGACCGTTGGATCGCCCTTTAATGTTTACAAGAGTTTCGTACGTCGCTTGACTCTGAGTAGATGTGGAATGGCTAATATGTGACGCGGAGGTTTGGTCGCGCGAAATCGGATAAGAGAACTGATTTGACAGTGCCATAACTTTTGATCTGACCGTTGTATCGCCCTCTAATGTTTACGAGAGTTTCCGTGCATCGCTTGACGTGGAGTAGATGTGGAATCGCTAATCGTTGACGCGGAGGTCTGGTTGAGCCAAATCGAACCAGAGTAGCGGTGCGACAGTGCCATAAGTTTTGATCCGACCGTTGGATCGCCCTCTAATGTTTACTAGAGTTTCCGTACGTCCCATGACTTGGAGAAGATGTGGAATCGCTAATCAATGAAGCGGAGGTCTGGTCGTGCCAAATGAGACCATAGTACTTGTTCCACAGTGCCATAACTTGTGATCTGACCGTTCGATCGCCCTCTAATGTTCACAACGGTTTACGTATGTCACTTGACATAGAGTAGACGTGGCATCGCTAATCGGTGACGCGGAGGTCTTGCGCGCCAAAATTGGACCAGAGTACTTGTTCGACAGTGCCATACCTTTTGATCTGACCGTTGGATCGCCCTCTAATGTCTACGAGAGTTTCCGTACGTTCCATGACTTGGAGTAGATGTGGAATCTCTAATCGATGACACGGAGGTCTAGTCGCACCACATCGGACTAGAGTACCGGTTCGACAGTGCCATAACTTTTGATCCGATCGTTGGATCGCCCACTAATGTTTACAACAGTTTCCGTACGTCGCTTGACATCGAGGAGATGTGCAATCGCTACTCGGTGACGCTGAGGTTTGGTTGCTCCAGAACGTAATAGAGTGCCGGTTCGACACTGCCATTACTTTTGATCCGACCGTTCGATCGTCCTCGAAAGTTACGAGAGTTTCCATACATTGTTTGACTTGGAGTAGATGTGGAATCACTAATCGGTGACGCGGAGGCCTGGTCGCGCCGAATGAGACCAGAGTACCATTTCCACAGTGCCATAACTTCTGATCCGACCATTGGATCGCCCTCAAATGTTGATGAGAGCTTCCGTATGTCGCTTGAGTCTAAGTAGATGTGGAATGGCTAATATGTGACGCGGAGGTTTGGTAGCGCCAAATCGGACCAGACTACCATTTCGACAATGCCATAGCTAGTGATCGGACTGTTGGATCGTCCTCAAAAGTTTACGAGAGTTTCCATACGTCGTTTGACTTGGAGTAGATATGGAATCGCTAATGCATGACGCGGACGGGTGGTCGCGCGAAATCGGAGTAGAGTACCGTTTCAACAGTGCCACAACTTCTGATCCGACCGTTGGATCGCCCTTTAATGTTTACAAGAGTTTCCGTACGTCGCTTGACTCTGAGTAGATGTGGAATGGCTAATATGTGACGCGGAGGTTTGGTCGCGCGAAATCGGATAAGAGAACTGATTTGACAGTGCCATAACTTTTGATCTGACCGTTGTATCGCCCTCTAATGTTTACGAGAGTTTCCGTGCATCGCTTGACGTGGAGTAGATGTGGAATCGCTAATCGTTGACGCGGAGGTCTGGTTGAGCCAAATCGAACCAGAGTAGCGGTGCGACAGTGCCATAAGTTTTGATCCGACCGTTGGATCGCCCTCTAATGTTTACTAGAGTTTCCGTACGTCCCATGACTTGGAGAAGATGTGGAATCGCTAATCAATGAAGCGGAGGTCTGGTCGTGCCAAATGAGACCATAGTACTTGTTCCACAGTGCCATAACTTGTGATCTGACCGTTCGATCGCCCTCTAATGTTCACAACGGTTTACGTATGTCACTTGACATAGAGTAGACGTGGCATCGCTAATCGGTGACGCGGAGGTCTTGCGCGCCAAAATTGGACCAGAGTACTTGTTCGACAGTGCCATACCTTTTGATCTGACCGTTGGATCGCCCTCTAATGTCTACGAGAGTTTCCGTACGTTCCATGACTTGGAGTAGATGTGGAATCTCTAATCGATGACACGGAGGTCTAGTCGCACCACATCGGACTAGAGTACCGGTTCGACAGTGCCATAACTTTTGATCCGATCGTTGGATCGCCCACTAATGTTTACAACAGTTTCCGTACGTCGCTTGACATCGAGGAGATGTGCAATCGCTACTCGGTGACGCTGAGGTTTGGTTGCTCCAGAACGTAATAGAGTGCCGGTTCGACACTGCCATTACTTTTGATCCGACCGTTCGATCGTCCTCGAAAGTTACGAGAGTTTCCATACATTGTTTGACTTGGAGTAGATGTGGAATCACTAATCGGTGACGCGGAGGCCTGGTCGCGCCGAATGAGACCAGAGTACCATTTCCACAGTGCCATAACTTCTGATCCGACCATTGGATCGCCCTCAAATGTTGATGAGAGCTTCCGTATGTCGCTTGAGTCTAAGTAGATGTGGAATGGCTAATATGTGACGCGGAGGTTTGGTAGCGCCAAATCGGACCAGACTACCATTTCGACAATGCCATAGCTAGTGATCGGACTGTTGGATCGTCCTCAAAAGTTTACGAGAGTTTCCATACGTCGTTTGACTTGGAGTAGATATGGAATCGCTAATGCATGACGCGGACGGGTGGTCGCGCGAAATCGGAGTAGAGTACCGTTTCAACAGTGCCACAACTTCTGATCCGACCGTTGGATCGCCCTTTAATGTTTACAAGAGTTTCCGTACGTCGCTTGACTCTGAGTAGATGTGGAATGGCTAATATGTGACGCGGAGGTTTGGTCGCGCGAAATCGGATAAGAGAACTGATTTGACAGTGCCATAACTTTTGATCTGACCGTTGTATCGCCCTCTAATGTTTACGAGAGTTTCCGTGCATCGCTTGACGTGGAGTAGATGTGGAATCGCTAATCGTTGACGCGGAGGTCTGGTTGAGCCAAATCGAACCAGAGTAGCGGTGCGACAGTGCCATAAGTTTTGATCCGACCGTTGGATCGCCCTCTAATGTTTACTAGAGTTTCCGTACGTCCCATGACTTGGAGAAGATGTGGAATCGCTAATCAATGAAGCGGAGGTCTGGTCGTGCCAAATGAGACCATAGTACTTGTTCCACAGTGCCATAACTTGTGATCTGACCGTTCGATCGCCCTCTAATGTTCACAACGGTTTACGTATGTCACTTGACATAGAGTAGACGTGGCATCGCTAATCGGTGACGCGGAGGTCTTGCGCGCCAAAATTGGACCAGAGTACTTGTTCGACAGTGCCATACCTTTTGATCTGACCGTTGGATCGCCCTCTAATGTCTACGAGAGTTTCCGTACGTTCCATGACTTGGAGTAGATGTGGAATCTCTAATCGATGACACGGAGGTCTAGTCGCACCACATCGGACTAGAGTACCGGTTCGACAGTGCCATAACTTTTGATCCGATCGTTGGATCGCCCACTAATGTTTACAACAGTTTCCGTACGTCGCTTGACATCGAGGAGATGTGCAATCGCTACTCGGTGACGCTGAGGTTTGGTTGCTCCAGAACGTAATAGAGTGCCGGTTCGACACTGCCATTACTTTTGATCCGACCGTTCGATCGTCCTCGAAAGTTACGAGAGTTTCCATACATTGTTTGACTTGGAGTAGATGTGGAATCACTAATCGGTGACGCGGAGGCCTGGTCGCGCCGAATGAGACCAGAGTACCATTTCCACAGTGCCATAACTTCTGATCCGACCATTGGATCGCCCTCAAATGTTGATGAGAGCTTCCGTATGTCGCTTGAGTCTAAGTAGATGTGGAATGGCTAATATGTGACGCGGAGGTTTGGTAGCGCCAAATCGGACCAGACTACCATTTCGACAATGCCATAGCTAGTGATCGGACTGTTGGATCGTCCTCAAAAGTTTACGAGAGTTTCCATACGTCGTTTGACTTGGAGTAGATATGGAATCGCTAATGCATGACGCGGACGGGTGGTCGCGCGAAATCGGAGTAGAGTACCGTTTCAACAGTGCCACAACTTCTGATCCGACCGTTGGATCGCCCTTTAATGTTTACAAGAGTTTTCGTACGTCGCTTGACTCTGAGTAGATGTGGAATGGCTAATATGTGACGCGGAGGTTTGGTCGCGCGAAATCGGATAAGAGAACTGATTTGACAGTGCCATAACTTTTGATCTGACCGTTGTATCGCCCTCTAATGTTTACGAGAGTTTCCGTGCATCGCTTGACGTGGAGTAGATGTGGAATCGCTAATCGTTGACGCGGAGGTCTGGTTGAGCCAAATCGAACCAGAGTAGCGGTGCGACAGTGCCATAAGTTTTGATCCGACCGTTGGATCGCCCTCTAATGTTTACTAGAGTTTCCGTACGTCCCATGACTTGGAGAAGATGTGGAATCGCTAATCAATGAAGCGGAGGTCTGGTCGTGCCAAATGAGACCATAGTACTTGTTCCACAGTGCCATAACTTGTGATCTGACCGTTCGATCGCCCTCTAATGTTCACAACGGTTTACGTATGTCACTTGACATAGAGTAGACGTGGCATCGCTAATCGGTGACGCGGAGGTCTTGCGCGCCAAAATTGGACCAGAGTACTTGTTCGACAGTGCCATACCTTTTGATCTGACCGTTGGATCGCCCTCTAATGTCTACGAGAGTTTCCGTACGTTCCATGACTTGGAGTAGATGTGGAATCTCTAATCGATGACACGGAGGTCTAGTCGCACCACATCGGACTAGAGTACCGGTTCGACAGTGCCATAACTTTTGATCCGATCGTTGGATCGCCCACTAATGTTTACAACAGTTTCCGTACGTCGCTTGACATCGAGGAGATGTGCAATCGCTACTCGGTGACGCTGAGGTTTGGTTGCTCCAGAACGTAATAGAGTGCCGGTTCGACACTGCCATTACTTTTGATCCGACCGTTCGATCGTCCTCGAAAGTTACGAGAGTTTCCATACATTGTTTGACTTGGAGTAGATGTGGAATCACTAATCGGTGACGCGGAGGCCTGGTCGCGCCGAATGAGACCAGAGTACCATTTCCACAGTGCCATAACTTCTGATCCGACCATTGGATCGCCCTCAAATGTTGATGAGAGCTTCCGTATGTCGCTTGAGTCTAAGTAGATGTGGAATGGCTAATATGTGACGCGGAGGTTTGGTAGCGCCAAATCGGACCAGACTACCATTTCGACAATGCCATAGCTAGTGATCGGACTGTTGGATCGTCCTCAAAAGTTTACGAGAGTTTCCATACGTCGTTTGACTTGGAGTAGATATGGAATCGCTAATGCATGACGCGGACGGGTGGTCGCGCGAAATCGGAGTAGAGTACCGTTTCAACAGTGCCACAACTTCTGATCCGACCGTTGGATCGCCCTTTAATGTTTACAAGAGTTTTCGTACGTCGCTTGACTCTGAGTAGATGTGGAATGGCTAATATGTGACGCGGAGGTTTGGTCGCGCGAAATCGGATAAGAGAACTGATTTGACAGTGCCATAACTTTTGATCTGACCGTTGTATCGCCCTCTAATGTTTACGAGAGTTTCCGTGCATCGCTTGACGTGGAGTAGATGTGGAATCGCTAATCGTTGACGCGGAGGTCTGGTTGAGCCAAATCGAACCAGAGTAGCGGTGCGACAGTGCCATAAGTTTTGATCCGACCGTTGGATCGCCCTCTAATGTTTACTAGAGTTTCCGTACGTCCCATGACTTGGAGAAGATGTGGAATCGCTAATCAATGAAGCGGAGGTCTGGTCGTGCCAAATGAGACCATAGTACTTGTTCCACAGTGCCATAACTTGTGATCTGACCGTTCGATCGCCCTCTAATGTTCACAACGGTTTACGTATGTCACTTGACATAGAGTAGACGTGGCATCGCTAATCGGTGACGCGGAGGTCTTGCGCGCCAAAATTGGACCAGAGTACTTGTTCGACAGTGCCATACCTTTTGATCTGACCGTTGGATCGCCCTCTAATGTCTACGAGAGTTTCCGTACGTTCCATGACTTGGAGTAGATGTGGAATCTCTAATCGATGACACGGAGGTCTAGTCGCACCACATCGGACTAGAGTACCGGTTCGACAGTGCCATAACTTTTGATCCGATCGTTGGATCGCCCACTAATGTTTACAACAGTTTCCGTACGTCGCTTGACATCGAGGAGATGTGCAATCGCTACTCGGTGACGCTGAGGTTTGGTTGCTCCAGAACGTAATAGAGTGCCGGTTCGACACTGCCATTACTTTTGATCCGACCGTTCGATCGTCCTCGAAAGTTACGAGAGTTTCCATACATTGTTTGACTTGGAGTAGATGTGGAATCACTAATCGGTGACGCGGAGGCCTGGTCGCGCCGAATGAGACCAGAGTACCATTTCCACAGTGCCATAACTTCTGATCCGACCATTGGATCGCCCTCAAATGTTGATGAGAGCTTCCGTATGTCGCTTGAGTCTAAGTAGATGTGGAATGGCTAATATGTGACGCGGAGGTTTGGTAGCGCCAAATCGGACCAGACTACCATTTCGACAATGCCATAGCTAGTGATCGGACTGTTGGATCGTCCTCAAAAGTTTACGAGAGTTTCCATACGTCGTTTGACTTGGAGTAGATATGGAATCGCTAATGCATGACGCGGACGGGTGGTCGCGCGAAATCGGAGTAGAGTACCGTTTCAACAGTGCCACAACTTCTGATCCGACCGTTGGATCGCCCTTTAATGTTTACAAGAGTTTTCGTACGTCGCTTGACTCTGAGTAGATGTGGAATGGCTAATATGTGACGCGGAGGTTTGGTCGCGCGAAATCGGATAAGAGAACTGATTTGACAGTGCCATAACTTTTGATCTGACCGTTGTATCGCCCTCTAATGTTTACGAGAGTTTCCGTGCATCGCTTGACGTGGAGTAGATGTGGAATCGCTAATCGTTGACGCGGAGGTCTGGTTGAGCCAAATCGAACCAGAGTAGCGGTGCGACAGTGCCATAAGTTTTGATCCGACCGTTGGATCGCCCTCTAATGTTTACTAGAGTTTCCGTACGTCCCATGACTTGGAGAAGATGTGGAATCGCTAATCAATGAAGCGGAGGTCTGGTCGTGCCAAATGAGACCATAGTACTTGTTCCACAGTGCCATAACTTGTGATCTGACCGTTCGATCGCCCTCTAATGTTCACAACGGTTTACGTATGTCACTTGACATAGAGTAGACGTGGCATCGCTAATCGGTGACGCGGAGGTCTTGCGCGCCAAAATTGGACCAGAGTACTTGTTCGACAGTGCCATACCTTTTGATCTGACCGTTGGATCGCCCTCTAATGTCTACGAGAGTTTCCGTACGTTCCATGACTTGGAGTAGATGTGGAATCTCTAATCGATGACACGGAGGTCTAGTCGCACCACATCGGACTAGAGTACCGGTTCGACAGTGCCATAACTTTTGATCCGATCGTTGGATCGCCCACTAATGTTTACAAGAGTTTTCGTACGTCGCTTGACTCTGAGTAGATGTGGAACGTAAAAACTTCCACATCATCAAAATGTTTTTTTTTTTTAAAAAATACAAAGTTCTATATATTATGTCTGTAAGGCAGTCGGTATATACCGACAATATTGGTCTGTCGGCATATGCTGACTGAATTACCGATGGATTAGTATCCGTCAATGATTATCACCGTAATTTAATTCTGTTGGTATTTTTGTTGGTTTTAGATGAATTTCTAATAGTGTTTGTTTTGTAATGTGATGCACCATTTAACAAGTGTCACAACTATAATATCTGTTACATAATAATTATAATGTTTTTAATGTTCAAGGTATTAGAGGTGTAAGAGCCTTACAAAAAAAAAAAAAACTCTTCTAATGAAATTAACTTCACAGTGAAGTACAGAGTCCTTGATTTTTATTTACATATCAACAAAACTTATAATGTATTACCATGGCAGATAAGTGACTTTATATGATAATGAAATAAATGGATTGCTAGAAAAAATGAATGGTTACTAAGGCATGGAGGAAGCCATGTTAAATTGCAAGCATATATTTGGAGATCTGCAGTCCCCGAATGGTAAAGAACTTTTAACTGGAATAATACCATTACCTTGCAATTTTATATAAGGCATGGAGGAAGCCATATTAAATTTCATGTTCTTTAACATGCCCCTTGCTTATCCATCTCAACATGTTCTCTTCCCCGCCTCCTGTATCAAAGATTATTGAATTTTTTTTATTGAGGATTTGATATGTTTCTTCTGCTTCCAAGAACAGGTTTGCTTTTGCATTTTTTAGTTCTTCCACCGCTTGTTGCTCGTGTTTTGGTTCAAATCTGTTAACTATCGTGTTGTTTTCTGAGTCCCTTACGTGTAGAAATCAATGGTGGATGTAGTCATTGATCAAGAAGATTAATTTGTTTACAATTGTAGTCACTGATCGAGAAGATTCAGTTACAAGTTTTTGATTGAAGGTCAATCATTCTATATCTTCGCTTTTACAAATGATTTACGCATTCCTCAGTTTAATTTCTATAAGAGATTAAAGACACCACATTTCGGTGCCGACGATGTTCCCATCTTTAGTTCAGTTTCAGCACAACGTTACATAAACCAGGTTATGTGCATTCTTTGGTTTACTTTCAACACAACATTACATAAACGAGGTTTCTTGTATTACTTTAAATCATGTAAGGGTTCATTCTGAAACTTTATGTGTGTGTGTGTCATGAGCCATTATAATTATAATATCATATTATATTATAATTTAAAAATTAGACAATTAAATTATATAATATACTAAATGATATCATTTTTTTATTATTATTATTCACTATCTCACAAAATATTATGGATTGGAGTAGTGTTTTTTTTTTTTTAATTTGATCTTCAAACATTTATTTTACAGCGATGTAGTTTTTTCGAACCTAAATTAGTCTCTAATTGCTTATTTTTCAAGGAAGGAGAGATGAATTAGAAGATAGAAAACTGAAGTGAAAAAACACATGTAGAATGGAAGTGTTTGAAGTTTGTAGTGGAAGTTCATTTTCATCCCCTACTTTTTTGAGATATTAGGTTATTAGTATTCTGAGCTTAGCAAATGACTGGCTATTTTTTTGGGAAATTGTTAGGGTCCACCACATTATACTTAAAAAAAAAGGCCTGCGTGTGGGTCGTAGCTTCATGGGCTAGGCTTAACTTATTAGGCCTAGTAGTGCCTGACTTAATTGTTTTCTTAAAAAAAAATTAAGATAATTCTTTTTAATTGATGCCTTATTTTATATGAATTTTTAAAAATAATATTATGGTATATGATTTAATTAATAATCTTTCTCTATGATTGTTTTTGCTTATTTAGCCTTTTTTAGATTATGATTGTTTTTTTTTATGTTAGTGGGTGTGTTTAATTTTTAAAGAAATTGATATGATTCACTTGTGAGGTTTTTAAAATATTTTTATATAGATTAAATTTGTTTTTTTAAAAATAATTATTTTATAAATTTTTTAATATTGCAACCTTGCATAGTTTTTTTTTTTGTTCATGTAATTTGAAAAGTTAATAGGGATTGAAATCTTTTTTTATTTATTTATTTTTTAATTTTGTCGTTCAACATTGTTTTTGAATTACAATCTCATATTTTTATTATATTATTAAATTAATCAAGATTTAACTTAGTTATCACATTTCTCTTACTTCTTTAAAAACATAAGTGTCTCGTGAACTTCTTTTGATGCAGACCAGCCCAGAAACACAAGCAAGGACCCATTACATGTTCCAAATGGACCAATGACTCGGTCCAAGACAAAGACATTGAAAGACGCATTGAATGTATTGGTTTTGAAGGTTTCCATCAAGTTAGAATTGGAAGGTCCATTGGAGTATCAAGAGGAGATCCTAGTACATCTTATCCATGTGCAAGAAGGGTCCAACACAACCTTATTTGGGTCATGAGATGAGGACAACAAAGGAAACAAAAGAATCCTACTACAACTTGGAAACCACATGGTGGCTACCTTTTCCTTTTGTTTCTAGGATTAAGGGGCTACATGGAAGGCTATAAATAAGCCTTCAATTAGTTCTGTACTATTTTAGTTCATTCTCTTCTTCTCATGGCAGAACATGGATTTAATATTAGGGGCTTTATTTTATGTTGTTAGCTACAGCCCAAGGCTTGTTTGGGCTTAATTAATACTTTATTTTAAGCTAGGATCCAAGGCTTGTTTAGATTAAGTTATGGGCTTTTCAGTTTAGGGTTTTGGGTCAGTTTTGAGTGGACTTCATATAAGTCCACATAAGGGGTCCATTAGGGTTAACTTTTCTAGAACTATTTAAACTCATGTAGGCCAAAATTTCAGCAGCTTTGATGAATATTGTTCTGAATTTTTCAGTTTTAACGTGTGAGAGTGATTTTTGCATTCTTCAGTTCTTGAACGAATTGAACCTAACTTATCAAAGATTAACTGGCTTCGTGGCGTCATTCTACTCATTCCAATAGTGTTGGTGCCTTAGGGCAGGTTTCCATTATGTCACACTCCTATTATTCCTATTTCGGGTTTCCGGGATCAGATCTCAATCTTGATTGTGGGTTGCGTGACCACGTGATCACGAGTTTCGCATCAGTTGGTATCAGAGCTAGGCTCCAAAACAAGGTCATATCATTATGTTATTTTCATCTTTTTTTTCTTTCTTTAGTATTCCCTTAAGTTTTTCAGTGTTTGCGTCCATCTTCTTGTTCTTCGAGTCTGCGTCATCTAAGCAAATATATATATATATATATATATATATATATATATATATATATATATATATATATATATATATTTTCATTTGGTTACTGTCTCTAATCATATCAGTTTATTAAAAAGAGAAAAAATAGAAAGAAATAGAGAAAAGAGTTATTAGTTGAAATTTGAAGGATCATTCAATTTTTACCGCAGAAACACAAATCTTGGGGAACCATAAGCAAACCACCTCGGAATCAATTTAAACTTCATATTCAGTCTATTGGGGGTGGGATCGCATGATATATCAAAGTTGGGCTTATTCTGATATTATTTTCTTGAGGTTTGAATCGAGTTTCAATTTTGCCGCAAAAACACTACTCTTGGTGAACCCTAGGTAAAACACCTTGGAATCTATTGAAACTTCATATTTCGAGTACTGGGTATGCAATCGCACCACATATTAAATTTGGGATTATTTTGATATCCGTTTCTGGAGGTTTTAATTGGAGGTTCAATTCTGCCGCATATTGATTATACAAGGGGTTTGGGTACCTAGACATAAGAGAACGACCTATAAATTGATTTTTGGTGTTTTCATAGTATTCTATTACTAAATATTGAATTTGAAGTTATTTGGAGATCGTTTGGTCTGGGTTTCAATTTTGTTACGTAAAAATTGCGTAATAGGATAGATTTGCGTCAAGTTTGAGAACATGATCTATACTATTTAGATTTGTCTGAATCTTTGAATTTCTCTTATATTTGGGTTATCTAGGAGTCAAGAAATTGTTTTCGCTAATATTCGCTTTTGTTTTATTTCGTGTCTTCGTTTCGTCCACAATTCGCACGAATTTGCATTGCTACTCGCAAAATCGTAATCGTAGTTTCGTTTTGCTTTGTTTTCAGTATATTTTTTTGATTCTTGAGTCTAAAAATTATAATTAGAGTGCGCCACGAAAGCTATTGACTTTGATTTGTTGATTTCAGTTCCTAAAGAACCAAAAGAAAGCAAGTTGTGAGGTAAAAGGCGTAGGAGCTTAATAGAGTGAAAAAGCCTTGATTTTTTTTGTTTTGTGTGATACACGAGAGGTGTGAGGATATATTTGTGCTACTGACCAAATTTTACAGATTCAAAGAATGTTGGAAAACAACGAATCAGCGACACAAAACGTTGACGTAGCTTTCCAATTGCGATCCATAGGCCAGCAACTTGAGCTATTGTCTAGGACATACAAGGATCTGAAAGATGAGGTGAATTCGATAAAGCAATAGAATAGTGGGGCTGATCGCCGGGGAAATACGGTCCGTATGGCGGCACAGAATGTCAGATCTGATTTTGAAGAGTTTGTTGATGAAAACGCAGATGGGGGTGAAGATGACTATGATTTTGCATCAGCTGGCCAAGGAATCAGGTCTGGACCGAACAGGGCTAGGAGGAATGTGAATTTCCGTGGCATGAGCACTTATGAAGATATGGATGGGGACTTGGACACCATTAAACTGAAAATTCCTACCTTTCAAGGTAAAAACGATCCTGAGGTTTATTTGGAGTGGAAGAAAAAGGTAGATTGGATTTTTGATTGCCATAGCTATTCTAAACAGAAAAAGGTGAAATTGGTGATAATTGAGTTTACGAAGTATGCGTTGATTTGGTGGGATCAGATTGTGATCAGTAGGAGGAGGAATGGGGAGCGACCCGTTCAGACTTGGGGGGAGATGAAAGTCTTAATGAGGAGACAATTTGTGCCAAACCACTATTACAGAGACTTATATCTGAAGCTCCAAGGTCTGAATCAAGGTTATAAGACAGTAGATGAATATCACAAAAAGATGGAGATAACAATGATTCGGGCTAATGTTTTTGAGGATAGAGAAGCCACCATGGCTAGGTTTCTTAATGGGTTGAATCGGGACATTGTTAATATGGTTGAGCTACAACACTATGTGGAGCTAGAGGACATGGTTCACATGGCGACGAAGGTGGAGAGACAACTTAAGAAGGGGCATGCTCGGCCAGCGTTTAATTCGGGTTCGTCATCATCTTGGAAGCCGAATCTAAAGAGAGAGGGTACTGAACCACCAAAGGCTAAAGTTGATGTCCCTACTGATGCCAAAGGTAAATCTAAAACTCAACCTAAACGTACTCGTGATGTTAAATGTTTCAGGTGTTAGGGACATGGACATTATGCTTCAGAGTGTCCAAATAAGAGAATCATGATGATTAGAGATAATGGTGATGTGGAATCTGAAAGTGACAGTTCTGATTGTGAAGGCATGAAACCATTGGAGGATAGTGATGGGGATGAGTTAGCATTACCTGTTGAGGAGTCCTTGGTTATAAGGCGAACACTTCAGGTTCAGGTCAAAGAAGATGATACTAATGAACAAAGGGAGAACATCTTCCATACGCGTTGTTATGTACAAAGCAAGGTGTGTGGTTTAATTATAGATAATTTGTTCTTTAGGGAGATTGTACGTTTGCATGGCATTCCTAAGAGTATAGTGTCAGATTGTGATGTTAAGTTCCTTAGTTACTTTTGGAAGACCTTATGGGGAAAGTTGGGAACTAAACTCTTATTTTCGACAACATGCCATCCTCAAACAGATGGACAAACTGAGGTAGTGAATAGAACATTATCCCAACTTTTACGTGTTGTAATTCAAAAGAATTTGAAAAAGTTGGGAAGAATGCTTGCCTTTTGTTGAGTTTGCTTATAATAGAACTGTGCATTCGACTACTACTTTTTCTCCTTTTGAAATTGTTTATGGTTTTAATCCACTAACTCCTATGGACTTAATTCCTTTATGTTTTGAAGAAAGGGTAAGTTTAGATGGTGAAAAGAAGGCAAAGATGGTGAGAGAACTCCATGAGGGAGTTCGACTACAAATAGAGAAAAAGAACAGACTTTATGCTTCTAAAGCAAATAAGGGACGTAAACTGGTTGTTTTCCAACCCGGTGATTTGGTTTGGGTGCACATGCGTAAGGAACGATTTCCTAACCAAAGGAAATCAAAATTACAGCCTCGTGGTGATGGTCCATTTCAGGTTTTAGAGAGAATAAATGATAACGCATACAAAATTGACCTTCCAGGTGAGTATAGTGTTAGTGCTACCTTTAATGTTGCTGATCTTACGTTGTTTGACACAGATTTTGATTCGAGGTTGAATCCTTTCGAGGAGAGAGGGGATGATGCGGACCAGCCCAGAAACACCAGCAAGGACCCATTACATGTTCCAAATGGACCAATGACTCGGTCCAAGACAAAGACATTGAAAGACGCATTGAATGCATTGGTTTTGAAGGTTTCCACCAAGTCAGAATTGGAAGGTCCATTGGAGTATCAAGAGGAGATCCTAGTACATCTTATCAATGTGCAAGAGGGGTCCAATACAACCTTATTTGGGCCATGAGATGAGGACAGCAAAGGAAACAAAAGAATCCTACTACAACTTGGAAACAACATGGTGGCTACCTTTTCCTTTTGTTTCTAGGATTAAGGGGCTACATAGAAGGTTATAAATAAGCCTTCAATCAGTTCTGTACTATTTTAGTTCATTCTCTTCTTCTCATGGCAGAACATGGATTTAATATTAGGGGCTTTATTTTATTTTGTTAGCTACCGCCCAAGGCTTGTTTGGGCTTAATTAATACTTTATTTTAAGCTAGGATCCAAGGCTTGTTTGGATTAAGTTATGGGCTTTTCAGTTTAGGGTTTTGGGCCAGTTTTGAGTGGACCTCATATAAGTCCACATAAGGGGTCCATTAGAGTTAACTTTTCTAGAACTATTTAAACTCATGTAGGCCAAAATTTCAGTAGCTTTGATGAATATTATTTTGAATTTTTCAGTTTTAACGTGTGAGAGTGATTCTTGCATTCTTCAGTTCTTGAACGAACTGAACCTAACTTATCGAAGATTAACTGGTTTCGTGGCGTCATTCTACTCATTCCAATAGTGTTGGTGCCTTGGGGCAGGTTTCCATTGTTTTACACTCCTATCAGACCTATTTCAGGTTTCCGGGATCAGATTTTAATCTTGATTATGGGTTGCGTGACCACATGATCACGAGGTTCGCATCATCTTTTCTTTCTAGTTAAAAAAATTGATCTCAGAATTTGTATGAATAATATACAAATAAGATCTTTAAGACGTTTTATAAATATTTTACAAATATATTTTTACAATATTAGAATGCATTTATCTTTATCATTAAATTGTTGTTATTTTTTTCTTTTTATTTGTTGTCGATATCTTATTTTCTAATTATATTATTATATTAACCGATTTTATTAACCTTATTATTTTAACAAGATTCTTAGATTTTTTTTCAAGAATATTTGTATCATTTTAATATTTTTTTTACTATGAAAAATAAGCCACCTAGTTAGTATTATATAATTAAACATACTACTAGTTTCTTATAAAAATATTGGAGGTGTCCTCTTCTTGTGGGCGGTGAACAATACTATATTTGTGTAATATTAAAGAACCAATTCAACTTGAAAGTTTAAGCTATTATGTAAGGTCTTAAGATATAATTTATATTATTCTCTAACACACTATCTCAAGTGAAAGCCCTTCGAACTTAAAACTTGTACTGATCCATATTACCCTGTGCTTAATTTTTTTATCAAATAAATAGGAATGATAAGATTCGAATTTATGATTACTTGGTCAATAAGGTTTTGATACTAAAAAAATCATTTAATAATTTAAACTATTAAATAAAATCTTAAAATATAATTTATATTATTATTATGTTAAACTTGTAAGCTAGAGCTCACTTTTCTTGTTTCTTTTTTATATTATTTTCTAACCAATCATTCTTTTTACTTTTGCCAATCATACGCTGTGAAGAAATTCTTTCACATGCCTTTCCTCATAATGTTGTCCTTGAATTAAAGCTAACTCTCTGCCACGATTCATTCTTTTCTTAATAATTATCAAATATTTTAGTATAATAACAGGTATATGGTGCTCCTTATTCTGCTTTGCTTCAGATCTGTCATGTCTATCCCTGTCAATATGAGTTGTCGTTGTTTTTGAAGGGTGCCTTTTTTCCTGTTCATGCTCTTGCAGCAGCAAACTGTTAAACAGAAACCAATATTTGGTTTTGGAAGCCCCACAAAGATCGAAATATCAGTTCCACTCAATAGAGTATTGGACTTCAAGGTCAGGTCGTTTTCTTCTTTCTTTCCTGCAATTGGAAATGCGCATATCTTCGTTTATTTCCTTTCCTTTTGTCACTTGCTCGTATGATTCCATCAATTCCGAATTGTTAGAGATTTATTACTAGTTCTGAAACTAGAAGGTTTCTAAGTTAGCATTATCTTGAGCAGAACAAAAAGGTCAATACATCAACTCGGTGGGAAGGGTAGTTGAACAAAATCTCAATACCTGATTCCCTTACCCCGAACCTAACATTATTCCTCAGTTGAAGAAGGAGAAAACTCTTCAAACTGTCCTGTTCCTTGAAATAGACTTCTGCTAAATTTCACCTCAGCTGCACGCGTTGGAGTGCCAGATAAGCGACCAATCGATAACCCACTAGCATCAGTGCCATAATTGCCACATCTACCCATAAATGGTGCAGACCCATTGATTTGACAGAAGGAAAATCTCCAACCCGGCACAAGACTCCCTTTGAGCACTCATAGTAATCATCCTCCTTGTATTGGACACCAAGAAGAAGCTTGTAACTGTAGTAACTGTAGCTTAAGTACTTCAGCCATACTATGAAAGGAGGGATTTGTTGAACGTAGTATCCTCCGGCAATGAGAAAAACCATAGTTGTAACTGAAGCTAATGTAGTTGCTTGTTTTATGTCCATTAGAAGAGCACCAATGGCTAATCCAAGACTTTGAGAGACAAGAACGCTGTAAAGAACAACAAGTAGGGAGAGGATAAAAGTTATAGGATCGGCTTTAAGTCCGCCCATCCAATAGATTATGAAGACGAATGCAGTTGGGAGCGCAAGCTCCAATGGCAGATCTCCGAATGTTCGAGCCAGGAAGTAGGATGAAAGATGATACATTCCCGATGCTCGTTCCTTAACCAACATCCTTCTTTCCTGGGGAAATGTGAAAACTGCGTTGTAGAGTGGGTAAAAACCCCAGAAAACAGATAAGAAGAAGAGCAATGCAATCTGCAAGAAAAATGCCAACTTTCTCATCAGTTAGCACATGTGGAACCAAGGAGTTGGAGTTAAATTTCTCGGGTTTCGGTTTCTTCCGATTTAGAAGAGGTGGGAAACAGATTAAAGAAGAATAGATATCATCAACAAAAAAAAGAAATTTATAATAGTCTTATCCAGCTTGGAGTTTCTATGAATTTCGAACCAGTGTGTTTTTTAATAAATTCTAGCATTAATTTTGAGGTAAAAGCAGTCTCTATAATCTACATGGTAATAAGCGAGAAGAAAAGCTCTTACGCGGTCTTCAATGTGAGAAGTTGGTGTATGCCACCACAGAAGTCCGCCAAGTATACTGACACTGACGACTTGAAAAATTCTTAGCCTGTTGAAGGACTCGTACCTCCGCTCCCTTAGCCCCCGCTGAAAGAGCACTTTGAACTGATACCACCAGCTTGTGCACCATTGCTCTGACTTTGTTTCAGTTTCTGTTACAATAAGTATTTCTACTTAGCTAAACACTAGAGAACAGGAGGGTGAAATGGGATTCTGACTTCGTTGTCAATATAATCAGATGGATAGAGAAAAGGTAGTCATACTTGCAGAGGCATCTTTAGTGTAGTTGTAATCATTCGGGTCCGAATTGCAAAGCTCAGCTTTCAGTCTGGTAGAAATGTTCTTCTCATAAGCAGATATAAGAGCTTCCTTCACTAACTTCTGTTCTTGCTCCATGTTCTCACCTTGGTCAGTGGCATTTTTAGAATCAGGACCAATGCCTGCGAGTTTCCAAAGTTGTAAGAAAATATATTTGTCTATTATCTAGTTAACTTAAAAGAATACTTATTAGCGCTATAATATTTGTGTACACAAATGATTTCAAAACTGGAACCATTTTGTTTTGTGGTTTGTTTCGAAAACAGATTACTATAATTTCCTACAGTCAACCAAATTGAATACTGGAAATATTGTTTACCCCTTCCTCTACAGGGGTGGTGTCTCATTAAACTCCCTCGGTAAAATTAACAAAGTTTTTAGTACCACAGAAACCTTCAGTGGCCCAACAGCCAACTTGAATCTCTGTCTAGCTCAAGTGAATTATATATATAGCGTAATAAATTAGAGATTATTAATAATTAGAATTTCAAATTACCATTCGCAAGATCAAGTAAGAGATCAGCTGGATTGACAGTCATGGAAGTAGAAAATCCAAAGGAGGAAAAATATTCCAAAGCTGCAGATGCAGGACCGTAGTAGATGGGATGTCCCTCAGAGAGCAAGACTACCTTATCAAACATGTGGTAAAGTCTGCTTGAGGGCTGGTGAATGGTGGTGACGACAGTTCGGCCCCCACTCGCAAGCCGTTTGATCGTGGTCAGGATCCTTTGAGCCGTAGTTGAATCCAAACCTGATGTGGGCTCATCTAGTAGTAGCAAGCTTGGATTGATTAGCAGTTCTTGACCAATACTAACCCTCTTCTTCTCTCCTCCTGATATTCCTCTAAAGAGTGGCCCCCCTATCATGCTGTTCCGGCACCGACTCAACACCAGTTCAGTCATAACTCGTTCTACATGCTGTGCTTTCTCATCCCTGGTTAATGTTTTGGGTAGCCTTAGCAGTGCTGTGAACAGAAGAGTTTCAGTCACAGTTAGATGTGGGTACAAAATGTCGTCCTGAGCAACGAAACCTGTGCGTCGTTTCATGGCACCGGAAAAAGGCTGTCCGTTGTACGTGATCTTTCCGGATAGCTTACCAGTTAGACGACCTCCTAGAGCCGTAAGGAGGGTGGTTTTGCCACTTCCTGATGGACCTAGCATTGCTAGGATCTCCCCTGGACAAACCATACCTGTTATCTCATTCAGAATGGTCTTTTCTCGGGTGGTCCATGTGCCACCCCAGCACAATCCCTTCTGATCCTGTTTAACCTTGTACACCACCTCCTCAAACTGAAAATAATCAGAGATAAAATAAATAAATTTGTAATAGGTGTGAAAATGCTATTTGATGAGAAACTATTGTTACTCTATATCACATAATCATCCACTAGTCTCTCTAAATATAACCATTCTCTATGCTGCTACTAGTATTCCCAGATCAAAAGAAGAAAAAAGAGCTATTATGATTCTATGTGAGAGACCTTCAAGGTTGTAGGATATATGGTGAGTTGGTGGACAGATTGTGAATTGGCTTGTCCTGGGTTGGCGACGACAGCTCTGTTGTTGATTTCGGACATCTTTGGCAGACCTTCCATAGGAGAACTTTTGTGGTCTGGCTTGGGAACTATGGAGTTGAGCGGCATGGCCTGGGAGAGGAGATGTACCCGTTGTTGTCAGTGGTGGTAGTGATGTCTGTAATTAGGAGTAGAGGAAGTTAAGGAATTTCTTTTAACTTGACTTCCCAAACTGAACTGGGCAGCTTATAAATATATAGTAGAGAAATACAAACTAGGTACCAAGGAGAATTCTCCTCTGTGATGTGCGCCTCGCCTCCTTGGTGGGATCCCACCTCTTTCTTTAAAAATATTCTGCCACTAACTCTTAATTGTGCTTTTATAAGTTAATCTCTGCCGGAGTTAATTTCCCTTTATCAGTTTATTCACTAATTACTCCTCTCATCCTATTTGGACTGTGGGTGCATGCGTCTTTTTATAGCCAGAATTAGACGGTTACAATTTGAAAGATCATCCTAATAATAATAGTACTATTCAACTCACGATCATTCTTCTAAATTTAGTCAAACCGTTTTCATGGGGCTAGCAACTCAGAAAATACACATAATGTACTGCTGTAAGGTCCTGATCTTGTACCAAATGTCAGTACTAGAGCACCAACTGTCGCTATTCTTCTAAATTTTTTAGTCGTAAACGACTTCTGCTGAATCTTCGTTGTGTGTTTTATGTGCTTGCGCTGCACATGCATACTGTATTGAAAAAAATCAGTGCATGTAGACCAGGAAAAAGAGGTGATGTTGGGTAATTCCTACCAGACAAATGATGGTGCTTCCCACCACTGCACACAAAGTACCTAAATCATGAAGCAAGTGGATATCTTATTAGAGCTAAATAATGCACTACCCTCGGGTTTCAAAGTTCGTATGCTATTTTTATTTGCTTCTCTATTTGTGTGTTATCTGTATTTTCCACACACTCACAAAAAAATAGTAAGAAAATGAATATTTTCCAGACACAGAGTTGCGTGTGTACGCGCGCTCTCGTGTATTTTTGTGTGTGCTTAAAAGTACATATCTGCAGTGCCTGGAAAACCTTGATGGTGCGTCCGATCATTTCTCAAAGGAATTTAAATTGCTTTTGTATTTCTATGACGACGAGCTGGGTGCTGATCCGAAATTTTGCCCTGAATAGTCCCATTTCAGCGTGACTAAACACACTAATGAGACCTATTGTCCTTCGATAATCTTTAGGTCAATGCCATTGCAGCCTGGCTCTTTCGATCTCTTCTATGGTTTAAAGAGATCTCTCATGTCGCCTCCATTCTTTCTGATGCTATGAACGTAAGGAGAATTCCTCACGCGGTGCTAAGAAACATGGTCCATCCTTGGAAAGTTTGTCATACATGCTTGGTGTCACAAAAATTATTATTTCAAGCCAGGATTTTTATGGTGATAGGTAAAAAAAATAAAAAAATATATATTTTTTAACAGTAACAAAAAAAATAATGTCGCGACTTAATATTTTAATTATTAAGAATCCTAATTAGTCTCAAAATCTAGATAAAAGAACCGGTTGTTTATAGAAAAAATGTATAACCCCCAATACATATTATCTAAGGTAAATTGCATTGTTTATCTTTTTGATATAAACTAAAATAATATTGTATTTTCTAACTGTTGGTCTATCTAAAATTTAAGAAAAGTTGATACGGTTCAGCCCTGTGATACGACCCAAGTAAGGTCAGATTCGGATTTTGACGTAAAAAGCGCAACAGTCCAGGTTTACGACAACAGTCATAATTCTCAATCTGACCATTGGATCGGGCTAATATTTTATGTGGACTCTCCAGACATATCTTACTACCTTGGGTTAAAAATTCAGGTCAATCAGAGATTGAGAAGGAACCGCAATACTGGTCAACGGAGGCTGTACGGATTTTGTTATTTACTTCCATTTGACTTATGGACTTCCTATTTGGTTAGGATTCTTTTTCTACAAGGATGTGACAGCTCGTTTTGGGAATTTTCTAGTTCCACAAGGATCTTTAATGAGCTGCATTATAATCTACAAGTGTGGCAGTGATTCATTAATGTTTTAGAATCCTTTTCTTATAAGGATTCCTTATTCATCCTAGCTACGCAAGGAAAGAAGGGTTGGTGGTATTTGATGACATATTAGTTATTTTTATTATTTTCTTTCATGTTTGGGCTTAATTAAAACTTTGTTTTGAGCGAGGGTCCAAGGCTTGTTTGGATCAGGTTATGGGCTTTTCAGTTTAGGGTTTTGGGCCAGTTTTGAGTGGACATAAGGGGTCCATTAGGGTTAATTTTTCAACTATTTAAACTCATGTAAGGCACATTTTTGGCAGCTTTAATGATTATTATTCTGAATTTTTTAGTTTTAACGTGTGAGGGTGATTCTTGCATTCTTTAGTTCTTGAACAAACTGAATCTGATTTATCGAAGATTAACTAGCTTCGTGGCGTCACTCTACTCATTCCAATAGTGTTGGTGCCTTGGGGCAGGTTTCCATTGTGTCACATTCCTATCAGACCTATTTCGGCTTTCCGGGATCAGATCTCAATCTTGATTGTGGGTTGCGTGACCACGTGATCACGAGGTTCGCATCAAAAGTTCTTCTCACTAAGAATATCCTTATCTTATCAGGATAAAACCTAATTATTCTAATGTTAAAATATTTTTTTATATATTTTTCTTTTAATATCGGGAATAGATATATAAGTTTGTAATCCTTGATATTTGAACAAACAAAATAATTTTTTGGTATTTTAAAAATGTAGGTCAAGTTCTCATAGATTTCAAAAACTAGTTATTAAATCCAAAAATATATGCAAATATATCAACAAAACTATTTTTCTTGAATTTTTGTATTTAAAGATGCTAAATTATACCTTGTATTTTTTATTATTATTTATGCAAATATAATTATTTTTTCTAGAGACTTGGCCATATGCATATAAATAAAAATGTATATTTTTTTCAAAACAAGGATTTTTTATTTTCTTGTATTTTTTTCAGAAATTTGAAGAAAAATAGGTATATTTAATATTGAGTCAGTATCTTACAGTATAAGTTTACAGCCTCGATATTAAGTGAAATTGTTGGGAAAATATGTAAGACAATATTAAGTTTACAGCCATAAATAATTTAAAAATAGTCTTTGAATTTATTCAGAATTTTTTTGAAATTATTTAGGGTTTGTTTAGCAAAAACATATAAAAAAAAAATACACAACTAGAAAATCAGTAAGGAGTGTTTACCAAACACGCTCTTAACTAAAAATCAGAGGTTTAAAAAAATGACTTAAGGCCATATTTGACAAACATGCCTTAAGAACATAAAAACAATTTTTTCTTCTTGACAAAAAAAAACCTTGCCAAACACAGCCTTATGGAGAATGGACTCAACTTACCCACTTAGGGTGGCCTTCCCAGGCCATGCCCAAAAACAACAACAAGGATTTAAATATCAAACAAATATTTTGGCTTGAATCTGACGAAGAACATGAAGAAAATGAAGATAAAACCTAAAATCATTACTTTTAAAACAGAGCATACTATATCAAATTCAAGGCACATACATATGCGAAATCAACATTTAAGTTAGATTTTGGGGCTATATCATTACAATAATCAAACAAAAACAATGATTATTTGATTTTTATGCAAAAAGAAATGATGTAAATGAAAATTAAAAGCTTTAGATTAAAGATCAAAGAGTACGCATTGCACACGTACGAATTATCAAACAACCAAAATGACACTGAAATCAATGACTTAAGGCAAAGTTCATCCAAAGAACACCAACCAAGAACGCCTAGCAAAGCTTAAACTTAGAAGAAAAAAACATCCAAACCTAGAATAAAGAACTAAAGAATATTCATACGAGCCAAATACACACATTTCATCAAAAGAAACAAAAAACATGTAAGACACAAAGATCAAAGTCTATTACCTATTATCAACATTCCAACATGTATCTATACTTATTTTATCAATCTAAAAGCTCATTTAACATCACAAGCAACATCAAAATGATCTATATGAACTCTTAAAACCAAGGTTGTCAATTCCGTTTCGGTAGGTGTTTTGTTTTTTCAATTGGAATGGAATGTTTTAGTTTTGGAGTGTTTTGGTGTGCCGTTTCGGGGTTGTACTGTTCATATATTTATATATCCAACAAACATAATTCAAATTCAAGATAAATTAATTATAAATTATGCAATACAAACATAATGTCAAGCAAACATAATTTCAAAATTTAAAATATTTCTAAATAGTCAAGATTAAATAGATCTTTAACTTAAAGTAATTCAACTTAAACAAAATATCAAAATATTATGAAATTAAAATGTTTTAACACAAATATTTAAAATATAAAGTTGGGTCAATGTTATCAAGGCTAATGGGATCTAAAGCATCCATTGTTTTGCTCAAATTCCTACAAAGTATAAACTTGAAAAAACAACATAAATATAAACCATATATATTAGTGATAAATCTAATTTTAAAAAATTAATATCATTGTTAATGAAAATAGTAATAATAATTTTTAATATTATTATTAATATCATTGTTATTGAAAATAGTAATGAAAAAGAGCTTTTTATACTTGGGTGGTTTAATTAATTAAATTAAACCAGGTTCAATTTGATTGAATGGTTTTTCAAGATCGGAACGGAACATATGGAATGAAATCGAAACATTTTGAACAGAATTTAGCCGAAAAATCCGGAACGGACTGAGAATTGAAATGAGGTGAAAATTATTTCGTTTTGTTTTGTTTTTTTAATTCATATGAAATGTTTCGGCCATTCTGGACAAAATAAAACGGAATTGACAACCATGCTTAAAACTAAACAAAAACACTAGAATGGGCAAGCAATGCTCTATGTCCTATTTTTTCATATAATTGTCAAACTATAAAATATACTTTCTATGCATAAATAACAAGTATTCAATCATCAAAAACATGTCATCAATCAACCATCAAACATCATAAAACAATCGATTAACAACAAGACAACCAATCATGTAACAAACTTGTATTCAAAGAAAACTAAAAATACATGCTAAAAGATAAGCCAAAACATAGTAGAATTATATCACAAACATCATGAACAATACTTGAAGGAAATAATCAATGCTTGAAATGTAAAGGGTAGGGGTACTCTCAATGAGTTATACTCTTCAATCGAGTTGAATAACTTACCCTTAAAAGATGATTGTGACTAGACTTTGTCCCTTTTTTGCTTGGTTTAAGCAAATTCTAATGGCTTATTCTAAGAGCTTCTAACCTCCTTCTCACAATATCTTTTTATTCCTTTTCTTTTCTCTTTTTTACTATTATATTGGTTTCTTTCTCAAGGTTTATTCTCTTTTCATGGTTTTTTCTCTCTTAAAAAATCCCCCATTTTCTTCAATTTTCTTGCTTCTTTTATAGCCTTAAAAGATAGGTGGTTGTGAAACCACTTATGGGTTTGAAGTCGGTTTTTTAAAACTAGATCATAAGGGATTCTTTTCCATTTTTTTCCTTTGATCTGCTAGGAAATTATTCTTCTCCCTTCTTCTTCTATTTTCATGCTCTTTAAATACCTAACAAACTCTTAGAGCTTTTAGAAAAAGTTTGGAGCTTCATAACTGAAGCTTTGACTAAAAATTATTGATTGAGGGTGCACTTTCCATGAATTAACTGTGGTAAATGGGAGGTTATTGAAGTCAAAGAAACCATAGATCTTGTAAAGGGTGTTATTCTTTAACTAGGATCAAACCATGATTGATTTGGTGGCATATAGCTTCCCCATCATCGATCCAAAGTCAGGTGTAACACCGCCAAAATTTATTGAATCAGATAAGGTTGTATTGGGATAAGAAGTTAAGGACTTCCACATGGCAAGCGGGGCTTAAACATCAAACAAGGGTGATCAAAGATGTCACATTCATTCACCTGAGTGTGGCAACTTGATTAGCTTTCTTTGCTAAGGAAGACAAATAAATAGAGGTAGATGACGTGTCACTCAAACTCTTCATTAAAAATTAATGACATGTCTTTTGTTTAAATCCTAAAAATTAGAGTTTTCTAATTGGAATTTTGATACATTTAAATTGGTCCCTGTTATTTCAATTTAAGCTCTAACATCCTTAATTGAGACAAACTAGCCGATTTTATACAATTAGGCCCTACCAAAAATCAAATGAGATCCCTCAAGTCTAGCGTCTTTTACCAAGTGGTCTTTGGTTTCCAATTTATTCAAATTACTCCCCAATAAAGCCTTAAACTTTGATTTTCTTCAAATTAGTCCTTGGAAAAGTTCAGTGCAGCCCTCAATGTTACACACTTTTTTGTGAAAAGTCCTTGGTTTTTTATTTTTTTTTCAATCTGGCCCTTCATTAGAATTCAAAGTTCAAACTTCTTCCAATTGAACCCTTGATTGCACCAATTTAGCCTTTCCAAACTTTAAATTGTGTCTCTAATCTTCCAATCTTTGCAAATTGATCTCAATTAGGCATCTAAACTTGATTTTTCTTTAATTGAGCTCTTGGTTGAATCTACAAACTCATTAGAAGTTCAATTAAGTCCTTAAACTTAATTAATTCTTATAATTTTTTCGTAATTGACTTTCAAACTTAAACTTTGCTTTAATTAAGTCCTTAAATAAACTTTAGAAAATAAGTTTGTAAAGTAAAAGAACTCTTTCGGGCTTATAGAGAGAAAACCATCGGGGAGCTATAACAAATCAAAATGGTGCTAGTATCTGGGCGACCTACCCGTGGTGTGAAAAAATCAAAGATTTTCTCAACCTGATCATTTTATAGTGACAAGCTTAAGGAAGATTTTGGAATTTTAACCTTTTAGAAAGTGGTCATCTCAAAGATTTAGTCATTTTAGAGAGTCATAAGCTCAATGATCTAGTCATTTAGAGAGTGAAAAGCTCGAAGATAGAATGGTTTGTGATGCAACCATATTATTCAATATTTTCACCCATATTTAACTAGTGTTTTGCCTATGTTTTATATATAAAATGCCTTGATATTCTTTGTTTTATTTTTTGAAGGCTTTTTTGGATGAAAGATGTAAAAAGGAGTAAATTGGAGGTAATTGACAAATTTGACTTTTAGTCGATATTTTGTGCAGAGCGTGAGCTCTAGAGGTCGAAATGAAGTGATTCTAGTGGCATTAAAAAGCTAACATCCATACCTTTCTAAACATCTAAGGCAATAAAATAAAATAAGGAAGAGCATGGAAATAGCAGCCTTCAAAGCCAAATATCACAATTTGCTAGTGTTGACCTTCGGCCATTCCGACTTACATATCTGGAGCTACAAAAGTCCAATTGATTCAAACTCAATTTTATTGGCTTCCTAAATCAAAGGCCTATCAACGCTATAAAATTTCAGACAAAAACAATGTCATATGAGGGAGATATGATTTTTCAAAGAAGACAACTAAATTCTGTTAGCAAACAGGTTTCGTGAAGAAACGAGCTCAAATTATGTTCTGAAGCATCTAAACCGATATCCAAGTTTTTATTTCAGCAATTTTGCTCCTCTAAGTCAAATCTTGAAGATTTTATGCAAGGCTATTTCTTCTTTTTTAGGAAAATAGTTATTGAAGTACTTAAATGTAAACAGTCTACTTAAGGGAGGACTATTTTGTAAAATAGTGACTAGGGTTTCCTAGGATATAAAAAGAATGAGAGAAGAAAAGGGGGGCGGCCAGCCAAGAAGAGAAAAATGACCCCCCTCCTCTAAGAAACCCGAAATAATGCATTCTTTCTTCTTTTTGATTAGGTGTTCAACAACCCCCCCTCCTCTAAGAAACCCGAAATAATGCATTCTTTCTTCTTTTTGATTAGGTGTTCAACAAACATGCAAGGCTAATCTTGTTTTCTTGGTTGCAAGAACACGAAAACCTTTGGATTTCAAAAACTGTGAGATTTATTTTACATTTTCTTTTCAGTTTATATGATGAATATGTTTGTTCTCTGATTAGTACTTAAAAGTGCATTTTTATCAAGGTTTTATATCATCATTTTGCACTTGAAGTATTAATAACTTCTTAACTAAAGCATGTTTTAAAATAACATTCCTAATAATATAAGATACCTTTAATTTATGGTAAATGTTCATCTTAAATGCAGGCCTATCACATAAATGAAAGGATTGATTGATGAGTTTAAGTATTGAAATTGAAAGGACAAAGAGAGGGCCAAACTTAGAAAAGAAATGTTGGTGTAGTCCAAATTAGAACACTGTTCGGTAATTGGGTCATATCTCAAGTTTTAGATATCCAAATGATCTCAAATTTTTACACAGATTAGGTAAGACATAAGCCTACAACTTTCATGTGGACGTCAAGATCTAAGAAGATCGTTTTCAAGTCCAAATTATAGCAACAATGAAGAATTCTGAATCTATCTTACAGCCAAGACACTATTCAGTGTTCAGCCCAAAGAGGTTTCAATTGGATGATTTCTCATTAATAACTCATTATAAATTGTTAACATGATAATTATCTTATTTATGTAATACCAAACTTTTAAATATTGTCAGGAATTCATGATGATAACTTATGTTAACAACAAATCAAGTTTCTTTCATAGCACATGTGTAAGTAATACCATACGGTTGGGCTATGAGAGTGCCAAGCATTTGTTGTACCAAGTGTTATACAACACAAATCTAGATTAACCATTTAACAAGCAAGGCATTAAGTATTAGTAAGATAAAAAGATAAGCCATGTTAATATTAAACATTAAGGTCCATGTTGAGTTTACACCATACTTATTCTTACACCATTAGTGTAACCTTTTCACCTTGACATAATAAACTTAGCTAAACATAATGAAGAAGAGAAACATAAATAAACAAAATAAGAACATAAACAAGATACAAGTTAACTAAGTAAAGGAAAGGAAATGAAAAGTATAAACAAGATATTAATGAAAGCAAAACTTAAGAATTACAAAAAAAATATAAAGAGAGAGAGCAAGAGCAAGTTCTTGATTTGAACAACCAAGCCCCTAAATACATGACAAATGTTTCTTTCATTCATTATGTTTAGCTAAATCTATTATGTCAAGGTGAAAAGGTTACACTAATGGTGTAAGAATAAGTATGGTGTAAACTCAACATGTACCTTAATGTTTAATATTAACATGTCTTATCTTTTTATCTTACTAATTCTTAATACCTTGCTTGTTAAATGGTTAATCTAGATTTGTGTTGTATAACACTTGGTACAACAAATGCTTGGCACTCTCATAGCCCAACCGTATGGTATTACCTACACCTGTGCTATGAAAGGAACTTGATTTGTTGTTAACATAAGTTAACATCATGAATTCCTGACAATATTTAAAAGTTTGGTGTTACATAAATAAGATAATTAATATGATCATGTTAACAATTTATAATGAGCTATTAATGACAAATCGTCCGATTGGAATCTCCTTCATGTGTGGTTTCCAATTGAGTAATAAGAGTTTATACTATACTTGTTTGAAATACCATTAGTGAATCCTCTAACCTTGACATTTATTTTTATTATTGTTTAATCCTTACATTAATCTTTCATCTCAAAGTTCTCATCAACTTTTTTTTTTTTTTATTATTATTATTATTGTCGGGCTATCCTGGAAGAAGTAAATTAATATTTTATCATCGTGGATAACTTCTGCCATTTTGTTATAGTAGGAACGGAGATGGGTCTTTGGGCATTCCATCCCGGTATACTTAACAAACTCTGGCACTCTGAACTTCTTTGGAATAACAATGTTAGGCACCAAACATACTTCAGCGGCCCTAACTGGGTCGAATAAATCATTTTCTTCAACTGCCCTTAGCCTTTCTTCTAGTGCAGTCCACTTATCATACCCTTCATGTTTAGAGAATCTGACGTCGTGTGGATCCTCGTTTGTTAAATCCATTATAATAGGGATTTGGATGAGCTGAGTGGGATTAGGATGCTGTTTATTTGGTGTATTTGCCCCCACGTTTATAGGTGCGATAGGAATTTGAGCTGCTGCTGGTGCTTCATTAGGTTGAGTAGACGTTCCCTCTCCATCTCTAGCTCTCAACATTTGCTCTAACATACTGGTTAGGTGCGCTACGTCATTCCAAACTCCTTCAAGCTCTTTTTGGTACTGAGCTTCCGGTTGTGACCTTTCTTCGTTTTCCATTCTTTTTCTTTGTCAAGTGTTATGGATTCTAAAAGGGGGACCTATGTTTCTTAATCTGCAGATGCGTGCATAGATGTATGAGAAAAATGCATGATTGTGATAAGAATGCTTTGTTCATTGGATATGGATGCAACCTTCTTGTGAACGAATAATAGCCACCACATTATAAACATAGTTTCTTTTGTCACATTGCTTTGATAGGAGTTCTGCCTTTCGAGTTGTTTGCTTGAATCATGTTCACTAAGAGATAGATTTTCATAAGAAGATGGGTCAATGCCTTTTTCATTAATGCTTGATAAGTTTATTACATTTAGAAAAAAAATACAACATGTTAATCCCTTTCCTCCACAAACTCTTTAGCCAAAGGTAAGAAGGCAAAGCCACGGTTCTCAATCTTCCCTAAAAAGGCATCGGTTTCAGCTAGGCTTCGGTGATAGCGAATGATGTCTCCTCCCACATTCCGCGCATTGATTCTAATAATTCAAGCATGTGCAGCAGCTTCGTCCATTTGCTCATCTATCTTGGTCATCTTTTCTATGAGCAACATGTTGGTTCTGTTTAAAGCAGTGTTGTTGGCGTCGATTTGATCCTTGTGTTTTTCCATTGCTACTAGCTTCTCGTCTAAATACTTCACCTTTTCACGCTCTTTGTCAAGTTTTATCCTCATAACTTTTATCTCATTCTTCTTAACCGCTAACTCTGCTTCAACATCCTCGAAACCTCTCCTTTTACTTTCTTTTGCAATCCCCATCAAACGGCTTTCTAACTCCATATATTTCTTGTTCAAATCCTCATACTTCCCAATCCTATCCATCAGTTCAAACTGCACTTGTGTAAATTTTTCTTGGTAATATTCTGCACTTCCTTAGCAATCATTAAAGTCAATCTCCATTGCTTCAAGTTCAGAGCAACTTTGCATCCAATCCAAACTCATTCCAACTAGCTCCTTCTCACTTTCTTTCCTAGCAATCTTCTCCTTACCTAGCTTTAACTCAAGCTTTGTTATTTTCGCATCTCTAGACTGTATTTGCTCATCTAGAAATGCTCTCCTTTTATCCTTTTCTAGCATCATTTCTTCCAACATTGCCTTGTCTTTTTTGCTTTTGCTCAACTCTATTCGAAGTTTTTCCACTTGCCTTCTCAACTCATCTTCATTGTTAACCCTTTTCTCTTAATAGGCTCTTCTACAGCTTGAGGAGATTTGACTCCTACACAAGGCATGGCTGAAGCAACTAAGTCTCTCCATTTTGCATATCCTTCACTTGCACTTGGATCTTTTAAACCTTCTATCTCAACCAAAACCAGATGCTTCCAATCTTGTTTGATGATCTCCAAAACCTCTTCTACAATAGGATCTTTGAACAAACCAAAAAATTAAGCAATTCCCATAGTCCTTGGAACAAACTGCATGCCCCTAAGTTGCCTTACCACTAGGGCAGGAGCATAACTCACATAACCTGTAATCCCTACTAATGGTACCCAACGTCTTTGTTCATAACTCTTTAGGACTTTCACTGTCGTTACCCATGGGGCTCTCCATTTAAAATCACTATTAGGCAAACCTTCTAATTTGTCAACCCAACCTTGGTTGTCTAGATCTCCCCATTCTTCTTCTTCTACTAACTTCAGGGGTCTTTGGGTGAACCACCAAAAATTATTGAAGACAAGCTGTTTTGTTTCGATATGGCTAACCATCCAAATATACAACAATTGCATGCAACATCTCATTGCTCCTTTTCCGGTCCTCCTATAATGGTTAAGTGTCAAGATCGTTTCAGCTAAAATAACAACCACTGGATTGATTTGTGTATTCTCATACTCTACATAAGCAGCAGCGGCCTCCAAACTCACTACACCAGTCTGGCTTGGGAACAACACAAGGCCAAATATACCCAAAGCAATCAATCTCTCTTTTTCTAATCCCGACTTCTTTTCCAATTTAGTTTCTAGCATCCTTCATTTCAAACCGGTACCATTCTTTTCCAAAAACTTTTCCAAGTTGGAGATTCTGAGCAGTTTTGACAGTTCGGGGATGATCTTGTCAGATCTCAAAGGCAAATAAATCCGATACAAATTGTTTGGAAACTCAGTCAACATCTCATATTCCTCAACAGTGGGACATAGGTCTATGCTTCCAAAAGAAAAACATCGATAGTCTGGATCCCAAAAATAAACTAAAGCTCACACAACTGGGCTTAAAACTTCTACCCTTGCAATTTCCACCAAACGTCCGTATTTCCTAAAAAATGCATCTTTATCTCCATTCTGAAAATGAGTCATTAACTTGTTCACCTCATTCATAATGCAATTCAGGTTCTTAATTGGTGACATCTTCTTAGCATCGCTTCTAAGGCAGTCTCCTTCAGTCAATTATGACAGTTCAGAATTTTTCCCATACTCTATGATGGAAGATTTAGTGATGATGGCCATTTCATTCACAAGTCCTGCAATTCAAAATGCATTGGGTTTATACTTGTTTTGATGCAAAAGATATTATGGAGCATATACCCTAAGGATAGGTTCTAGTTCCTTTACGTGAGACATAAGGTAGGTTTACTACTTGGTCTCTAAAAAGAGGGTCTCTTACTATTCCAGTGATCACCCTCGTAAAGGCGATATGGAGGTCCAGCAGATAGTGGGATGGCACGTGTACCAATCACAATCAGTCTAAACACTCAGCAAAGAGTTGGGGTTTACACAAACTTAAACCTTGACTCAAGTCATAAGGCAAGCTGCTAGTTCCCCACTTAACTTAAAGTTACATGTGTGTGCCCTCAAAAACATAATAATAATAATAATAATAAAATGATGCATGACTATACCATGTATGATAGAATGTAAAGATGCATGCTAAAGCTTTTAAACAAAGTATTATTCATATAAGAAAACAAAAACAAATAACACATAGCATAAACAAACAAATTATCAAGCCTAGTCCTAAATCCCCAGCGGAGTCGCCATCCTGTCGCACCCTCGCGGCGTCGTGGTGACTTTCGATTGAATTTCAGGGTCTTTTTTTATTTATTTAAAGGAGTCACCACCTAGTATTATGGTCACTAGGAACCCTAACTGGTCTTTCAGAGATTCTAAGGCAAGGGACTGGTTGCGTAAAGGGAAGGTATTAGCACCCCTAGTACGCCCTACCTAAGGTAAGCTGCTTGGTGTTTGGTTTGCTCTATAATTTCTATGGTGTTGGTGTTTTCTAATCCCATCAGTTTTTCTAGGTTTGATTCAAATAAAATTTATTAGGATAGAAATCCAAGAATATTCCATGTGCTTCGAAAGCTCATTTTTCCCTTAGTATTTCAAAAGTTTGCGACTCGTAAATTGCAAGGAGGTGGGACAAAAAAAATTAGAAATCTAGGGCGCTAAAAAAACCTATTTTTTTTTTAGTATTTTATACTCTCATGGCTCATAAACCGTGGAAATTTTTTTTTTGAAATGTCCTCGATTATAATTAAGGCTTTTTTCAAGGATGTGTGCAGATTTATTACTCCCAATAATATTTTGGATATTCATCCTTTAAGGATTTCTTTATCCAAACATTAGCGGTGAATAATAGATGAATTCCCCCTACCCAAAATAAGATTTTTATATTTTTTTGAATACTGGCCAATACCCTTTGAAGTTTTACAAACCTGTTGTAAAATCCAAAAATGCAAGAAAAACAATTTTTGTTGTGTTTAAGAAATCCATGCGAAAACATATTTTTCAAAACTTCCAATATTTTTTGTATATAAAAAAAAGACATTCGAAACATGTTAGGGTATTGGCCGTATGCAACACACAAGAAAACAAATTTGATATATATGTATATTTATCACATTGCGTCAAACAAACAAAAAAAAACAAGTATTCTAAACACAAGACTAATATTTTTACAATAAAAAAAAAAATCAGACCTTAAAATAAACATACCAAAAAAAAAATCATAAATCACTTTCTCTTTATTTTTTTATTTTTTTTTAAAAAAGTAAGTAAGTCCGGTTCGGTCACTTGCCCAAACAAGTGACCCGATTGGACACAAAAAAAGGGGGCGTAGTTTATAACTTAAGTAGGCTGGCGAATACTGTTCAAGTGAATTAATTCACTTGAATAGTGCAAACTCAAAATAGAAAAATGCATGCTGCGGGGTGAAGATAAAAACAGACCTGGGAACAGAAGCGAAGAATCTGCAGCGACGTTGAAGGCGTGATGGTTGATCTGTGTTCGTCTGTTTCAAATCTTTTCCTCCTGCTCTGTATTTGCACCTGTTTTTCTGGTTTTTTCTCTCCTCTGCATCTTCATCAGTCCCTCTCCAATGGGTTCCTGCCCTTCCTTCGTCCCTGCTGCAGATCCTGACGATGAAGAAATGCAGTGGCGTTGGAAGAGTGATGGTTGCTCGGTCTGCATCTGTCCTTCTTTTTATGTTTCTGTGTTTGGGTCTGCTTATTGCCTCCTTCTTTACCAGAGCCTCCGTCACTTTCTCTACTGATTCCTAATTTTCTTTTCCTGTTTCTGCAGTTTTTATTTGCAGAAAACAAGTGGAGCAAAGGCTTTTTTCTTGTTTTTCTTTTGCTGTCTCTCTCCCATTCTCTATTCTCTCCTCCCTTTTCTTATTTTTCTGCTCTCTTTTTGCTTCCCCCTTAGGTCATTAGAAGGGCTTATATATAGTCTAAATATGTCTCTATTTAGGATGGATTCAATACATTAATCCTAAGGCGTAAATCCCTACTGATTTGCAGTAAAAAAAAACCCGCAAAAGGAAGCTGCAATATTCTGATTTTGTGCTGGTGCTTTACGTCTGATTTCTTTCTAGTTTTAGAGGAGGGTGTGGCTATTTTCTTTCCTTCTATAGGGCCAGCTGCTCCCTTTGAAATGAGGCAAGAAAAAACATGGTTGCAGCTCCAAAATTCAGGCATGATGATAAAGGAAAAACAACAGGAATTTGCAGCAAAAAAAGGAAAGAAATTAGATGGAGGGTGCAGCTGCAAAGTCTCATTTTCCTTATTCGGTGTGGAAAAAAATCTTATCATTTATGATGATCCAGCCCCCCTCTCCAGCTTTCAATATCCTTCTTCAATTCAATCCCTCATTTTAACAATTTTTGAATCAGTCCTTAGTCCAAAAAAAATCCTTCGAATCAGCCTCGCGAACTTGGGTTATATCCTTCCCGCGACAGAATTTTCTGCCTTCACGTTAGATATTCAAATGGGAATATCTTGAGCTTCTGATATCGAAATCAAGTGATTCAAAAACCCAAATTCATCTACGCGTCTAGGACTACAACTTTGATGAAGGAGTCAAAGTGAGATAAAATCATTTTATAGAACAGAAACTGGCAGTATTCTAGTTGGTCAAAAGGGATCTCCAAGTCTAACTCAAAAACTGACGAATGCCGAGCATCCTAATATGATTGAAAGTATGAACTAAGAACAAAAATCACAAAAACTAGGCCAAAAATAAAGTTTTTTTTTTAGTGCAGACTCGGGTCAATATCCTTCTCGCGGCAAAATTTTCTGCCTTCACGTTAGATATTCAAACGGGAACATCTTGAGCCTCTGATATCGAAATCAAGTGATTCAAAAGCTCAAATTCATCTACACATCTAGGACTACAACTTTGATGAAGGAGTCGAAATGAGATAAAATCTTTTTACAGAACAGAAATTGACAGTAATTTAGGTGGTCAAAAAGGTTCTTGAAGGTGTACGTCAATTTTTCAACATGTCATGAGTGACAGAATATACCTAGGATGGTCAGATATCATACAAAACTGAGTCAGAATCAGAGCCTAAGTTGGAACAAAAAATTGCGACAGCAGCATAACCATTTTTTTAGTGCAAATTCTAAGGGATTTATTCAACCTTAAAGACCAGATAAAAAAGGAACGAATTTAGCATTATGACGACTCCTGATCAACCTAAGAAAACCTGATGATTTTGGTAGTAAAGGGGAAGGCTAAAAAGAGTAGAAAATAGCTCACACCAAGTTTTTGAAAAAAATATTTCTTATGTGCTTTTGTCAATCTTCTGGCGAACATAAGCTAAACTCCTACACTCTATTCAAAAGAGGTATACACCGTCTCTAGCACGTGGGGGTCCAAAAATAAGTAACAACAATTACTACTACTACTACTACTATTTATTATTGTTGTTGTTGTTGTTGTTGTATTATTATTATTGTCTATAATTTATAAATTAACCTTCCTATGGTTCGACCCCAGTCTTGCCTGGTTATTTATTACTTCGACACTTCTGCACGTGGGAGAAGACATCAATCTTTTGGTCGTGTCATTCTCATATGCTTATTTTTCCTATGATTGTTTATTTTAATTACTAGAGCGGACTCTAAGTTATTATTGTGGACAATCTATTACTAAGTTTGATATCAAAACCAGAGTTGTGGTATACGAACTTATAAAGCAACTGAGTTTAATAATTGTGGTGAATCTACATTATTAATCTTAGGAAGAACATTCAATCAAATCAAACATAGACTGCGGATAGTTATGTTTTCTTGATTAATCAACTTATCTAGTTCTTAAGGCTGCCATTGAATTAATTACTAGTGCGAACACTATGGTTGTTTGATGGTTAGGGTTAGTTATACGGCGGATCCGTTAACTAACTAATGTTATGAAGAGATAAATATTCATAATATAAATTGATGTTTCATTCCCATGATCAGTTCTGATTTCTATAGGTGGAAGTGTGCTTGCGACCAACGTTTATTCTTTTGATAATTTTTTGATTTTATTAAATTTCATTTGATAGTTTTCTGTTTCTTATTGCTTCAGCTTAGAGAACATCCAAACCCCCCTAAATTTAATATCATCTAGCATAAACATCTGACTTAAACCTTCCTCGTGGGATCAACCCCTTGCTTGCTCTATACTATCTTGTGTGTTGTGTTTGAAGCTAGGGTAATTAATTTGTGCGACTGCAACATCGCAACAGTCTGTGATATGGTCACCTGCTCATATTGTGAAAAATATGTAAAGTGGTTTGTGATAGGGTAACCTACTTGTGGTCTCTAATCAAGGGACCTGCTCATGGCTTGTGTTTGGTTAGCCTATTTGTTGTCTCTAAACAAGTGACCTTATGATTTGTGTTCAGGTAACCTATCTAGAGTCTCTAATTGGGTGACTTCCCGTAGCTTGTGTTCAAGTAGCATGCTCATGGTCTCTTATTGGGTGACTTGCTGGTGGTTCGTGTTCGGGTACCTGCTTGTGGTCTCTAATCAGGTGACCTACACGTGGATTATGTTTGTGTAACATGTTTACGTGTTGTAATGTCGCAGTCACACAAGTTAATTACCCTAACTTAGATAAACAAGATAGTATAGAGCAAGCAAATGGTTGATCCCATAAGGAAGGCTTGGTCAGGCTTGGTCAGGCTTTTTATGCTAGATGATATGAAATTGGAGGGGGGGTAGAAATTATCTAGGCAATGCTATAGAAACATAATGAAACAATCAAGCTAACTTAAAGAAATCCAAAATTTATCAAGAGAACAAACTTTGGTCTCATGTAGACATCTACCTACGAAAATTAGAACTAATCATTGAAACGATACATCAATTTATATTCTAAATATTTATCTCTTCTTAACATTAGTTAGTTAACTGATCCACCGTATAGCTAACCCTAACAATCAAACAACTATGACGTCCACACTAGTAATTTAATTCAATGGTAGCCTTAAGAACTAAATAAATCTAGACAACATAACTGCCTGCATTCCATGTTTGATTTGATCTAATGTTTTTCCAAAGATTAATAACATAGATCCACCATAATTATTAAACTCAGTTGCTTTACAAGTTTATATTTCAGAAGTCTAGTTTTGATAGTAAACTTGGGAATAAGTTGGTTAGAATAATAACTTAGAGTCTTTTCTAGCAATAAAACTAAATAATCATAGAAAATAAGCATAGGAAAACAAAGATATTCATCATATACACTGAAAAAAAGAGGATAAAATAGATCTCACGGTTCTTGAAATTCAAAAGTTTATGTGTCCTTGCAACAAATAAAAGAACTTCACCTTGCATGTATATGAAAAAACTAATCAAAAGGAAAGATGAATGCATAATTTCGAGTCTAAGAGGAGGGGGTGAGTTTTTCATCTCTTTCTAACAGCCCCTCCCTTCCTTTCTCTCTTTCTTTTTATTTGATAGAAAACCCTAATCCCTTTTTCCTGCAAAATAGTCATTTCCTAAGTAAACAATTTACATTTAAGTAATGTGATTAGTACTTAAAAATGTATTTTTATCAAGGTTTTATATCATCATTTTGCACTTGAAGTATCAATAACTCCTTAACTAAAGCATGTTTTATAATAAGTCTGATACTATAAGATACCTTAATATATGGTAAATGTTTATCTTAAATGCAGGCCTATCACATAAATCAAAGGATTGATTGATGAATTCAACTACTAAAATTATGAAGATAAACAGAGGGTGAAGCTTAGAATAGTGATGCTGGTTCAATCCAAACTGAAACATTGTTCGGTAATTGGGTCATATCTAGAGCTGTCGATCTTGGATTTAGATCTGCTTTATATGGATGGAAAGATAAGACATATGCCTAAAACTTTCATGTGGAGTCCAAGATTTAAAAAGGCCGTTTTCAAGTCCAAATTATAGCAACAATAGAGAAGTTTGAATCTGTCCTGCAACCCAGCCACTGTTTAGTGTTCATACCATATCTTGAGTTCTAGAAGACCAAATGACCTTAATTTTTTTTTTTTCTGGAAAGCTGAGACAATCTCCTATAACTTTCATGAGTAAAGGTGGTTCAAATTCTAACGTTAGCAATGACTTTTTGGTCAGACAAGAAGATAAAGATTGTCACCAAGTCAAGATGTGGTCACCCACTCAACAATTATTCATCAAATCAATAGTTCTAAATTTTGGCCTATAAAAGGAGGCATTTCCCATGCATTTAGGCATCTTGGTGTTCAGATCAAGATCATGCTCTTGCTCTCTTTCTTTGTATTTTGTAATGTTTAAGTTTTATTTTATGTTATATTAATATCTTGTTTATGCTTTTCATTTCCTTTCCTTTACTTATATAATTATGTTCTTATCTTGTTTATTTATGTTTCTTTCTTTCATTATGTTTAGCTAAATCTATTATGTCAAGGTGAAAAGGTTACACTAATGGTGGAAGAATAAATATAGTATAAACTCAACATGGACTTTAATGCTTGATACTAACATGTTTTATATTTATTATCTTACTCACTCTTAATACCTTGCTTGTTAAATGGTTAATCTAGATTTGTGTTCAACAACCCTTGGTACAACAAATGCTTAGCACTTTCATAGCCCAAACGTATGGTATAACTTACACCTGTGCTATGAAAGGAACTGGATTTGTTGTTAACATAAGCTATCACCATGAATACCTGATAATATTTACAAGTATTGGATTACTCGAATAAGATAATTAATGTAATCATGTTAACAATTTATTATCTGATTGGAACTTCCTTTGTGTGTGGTTTCCAATTGAGTAATAAGAGTTTATATTATAATTGTTTGAAGTACCATTAGTGAATCCTCTAACCTTGACATTTATTTTTATCATTGTTTAATCCTCATATTAATCTTACATCTCAAAGTCCACTTTATTATTACTATTATTACTATCATTATTATTAGTAGTAGTATTATTATTATTACTATTACTAATTATTATTGTTGTTGTTGTTGTTGCTATTGTGTTGTTATTTATAATCTATATAGTTAACCTCTCTGTGGTTCGACCCCAGTCTTGCTCTGTTATTTATTACTTCGACACTCCTGTACTTGGGAGAAGTCATCAATGTTTTGGTTGTGTCATAATGCAATAACTATTTTTCTAAAAAAATAGAAGTAGTCTTGCATAAAATCTTGAAGCTTTGACTTTGGACTTAGAGGAGTTAAATTTCCCAAATTAGAACTTGGATGTCAGTTTGGATGCTTTTAGAAGTGAATTGGACTTGTGTTTTCATAAAACCTGTTTGCTGGCACAATTCATATGTCATCTGAGAAAAATCATCTCTCATATAAGTTCCTTTTTTATTGACATTTGGTAGGCTAGTAGGTCTTCGAGTCAGGAATCCAACAAAATTGAGTTTCATCAATTGAACTTCTCTAACTCAAGATATTCTAGTCAGAGTGGTCAAAGGTCAACATTGACATGATGCAAGATTTGTCTTTAAAGGCTGCCATTTCCATGGTATTTCTCTTTTTATTTTTATTTCCAAATATGTATAGAAAGGTATGGATGTTAGTATTCTAATTCCACTATAATCACTTCATTTTGGCCTTTAGAGATCAAGCTTTGCACAAAACAGTGATCAGAGGTCAAATTTGTCAATTATCTCTAATTTACTTCTTTTTGAATCATACATTAAAAAGTGTCTTCAAAACATAACACAAAGATTATCAAGGCATTTTATATATAAAACATAGGCAAATATGCGTAAAACTATCGAATAATATGGTTGCATCAAATATCCCCACACTTAGCTCTTGCTCGTCCTCGAGAAAGGAGGGATAAAATCAAACTTAAGTTAAATAAATAAAATAACTATGACTAATCTCTTAATCTCCAATCAATATCCAAGAATATATGCATTATAAACAAGAATACAATAAAAAAGGATAAAAACATAAATTTCCATGGATTTATTTATATACGAACTTCAAAACTCAATTAATCGTTGGGATTTAAATGAAATCTATGTCATGCCAAAGTGATAGGTCCTCTCATTGATATACACTCCAACACTCACGTGTTTAGGGCTTATGTGTTTAAATCTCTCAAATTCAATCAATGAATATGTTCTCCCATAAGCTTGCTCTTCAATATCATCTCCATTATTAAAATATTACAAGCAATGTATGAATCAAAAGGTCTTCCTTTTTTGTTGTAATGGGGCTAAGTTTAAGGTGAGGTAAAAGAAAGAAAAAGAAAAAGCTAAAACCAAAGGAAGTAGATATCTCATCAAAGCACATAAATTTTCAATCTTTAAGCACCAATACTTAACTTCTTTTGATTTCAAGCTCCATTAACATAAAGATTTAAAAAACACCTTGTAACACTTTTCTTTTCATCAAGTATCACTCTTTGTTTTGGTAATTTCCAACCATAATTCCGTGAGATATCAACAAGTATATGCTCTACTAATTCTTGGTCAGGGGAAAAGGAAAAATATAAAAAGCTAAGGCTTACAACATGGGTAAAGCAAAGAAAAGATAAACAAGCTTAAAAATGCTCACTAAGGATAATATGCTTTAGGTTGGCTTTTTGGCTCAAGTGGTTAAAATTTCTAATGCCTTTATCATCCTCATATACACATATAATGTGAATGTAATCTCAACAAGATATGAAGCAAGTTGTAGAGATACATATAATTGAAAGAATGCATAATTAAAGAATATAATGTTGAAGGCTCAAAAAGCTTACATTGATACAACACTATAAAGTTAACATAACATATTTTCAAACTCAATCCCTAAACTAATTAAACTTTAAAACTTTCATGCATATTCATTCATTCAATTTATATTTTTACATAACTCAATCAATTCTCATACATAATACTCATATTCTCATAAACCAATAGGAGTTCAAAAAATAAAACTTAGATATTTTTTTATATAGAAATAACAAAGAAAAGCAAAATTCTCCCAATACCCCTTTATTTTCAACACAACATTGTCCTCCGTATTGAAATAAAATGAAAGGAATATAAGAGAATGACAAAAATAAAGTAAAATGCAAAAAATAAACGATAAGGGAAAAAGAAAGCACATTTGATTATTTTTTTGTTGGGTAGCCTCCTAGTAAACACTTTTGTTTTATGTCATTGGCTTGACACATCTCATGCTCATGTTTCATAGATTAGTTTAGCTAATTCCATGGAAGTAGTGAGTTCTCCCGTCCAACTTTCATAGAAAGTTTTCAATCGATGCCCATTGACCTTGAGCACTTTGTTTGTTTCTAAACTTGTAATTTCAACTACAACATAAGGAAAAACATTAGAAACAATAAAGGGTCCAATCCAACAAGAGCGCAACTTTCCATGAAAAAGTTTCAAACGTGAATGATAAAGGACTTTGTCTCCAATATGAAACTCCTTTCTTGTAATCATTCGGTTATGAAGACTCCTAGTCTTTTCTTTGTAAATCCTTGCATTCTCATAAGCATCATTCCATATCTCTTTCAACTCTTGCAATTGCAACTTCCTTGCAATCCTAACAACATCATAATCCAAGTCACATTATTTAATGGCCCAAAAAACTTTGTGTTCAAGCTCCACTGGTAGATACCATGCTTTATCGTAAATCATCCTATAAGGTGACATTCCTATAGGTGATTTGTAAGCAGTCCAATAAGCCCAAAGTGTATAACCAAGTCACAGACTCTAATCGTGCCAGTTAGGTTATACTGTTTTCTCTAAAATGGACTTGATTTCTCGATTTGAAATTTCAGCTTGGCCATTCATTTGAGGATGGTAGGTTCTGGAAGTTTGATGAGTCACATGGTATTTGCGTAGTAATGCTTCCATTGAACGATTGCAAAAATGAATGCCACGATCACTAATGATAGCTTTGGGGATTCCAAACCTGTCAAATATATGAGTCCTAACAAAATCTAAAACAACCTTAGCATCGTTAGTTTGTGTGCCTTTCACCTCGATCCATTTGGACACATAATCAACAACAAGAATGATATAAAGATTACAAAAAGAAGAAGGAAATGGACCTATAAAATCAATACCCTAAACATAAAAAATTTCACTTACAAGAATATTCGTTATAAGGCATTTCGTTCTTTTGAGTGATATTACCTGTTTTTTGACATTTTTCACATGATTTGCAAAAGTGATATGCATCTTTAAAAATAAATGGCCAATACATACCATTTTCAAGTACCTTGTGGGGATGTTTTGTTTTTCCTCAAAAACACCCACCACAAGAATGAGAATGACAAAAAGTGAGAATAGAATGAAATTCATCTTGTGGTACACATCTTCTAACTACTTGACCCGCACAAAATTTCCACAGATAAGGAGTGTCCCAAAAATAATATTTAGCATTAGCTCATAACTTTTCTTTTTAGGATTTAGACAAACCTGGAGGGAATTTTTTGGTGACTAAATAGTTCACCAAATCAGCATACCATGGTGTTGTAAGGGAATGTAACACATACAACTGTTCGTTAGTGAATGTCTTTCTTATTGTTTCAGTTTGTATATCCCTAGTCCGCGATCAGCTTAAGTGATCAACTATATGGTTTTTAGCACCTTCTTTGTCTTTGATCTCAAGATCAAATACTTGTAAAAGCAAGATCCCCTTAATTAATCTTGGTTTGGACTCTTTTTTCTTCAAAAGTTATCTCAAAGCTGCATGGTCAATAAAAACAACAATTTTTGTACCAAGTAAATATGACCTTGAAACTTTAAAAATATACTTTTGATGTTTATGTATACATTTTACTTGTTTTGAAATATAGGCCCCAATTTTATCAACTTCTTGAATCCTTTTAGTTTCTATCTTCTAACCTATTTGAGCCAGCATAAGTCTTTGCATGAATTTCACTATGCCCGTAGTGACCTTTTGAGAGCTTCTGACTTTATGACTTTGAGGAAATCATTTCATGCTTTAATTAAAAATAATTGTCTGGAAGGGATTGAAACAAAGTTGCCCCCTGCCTTTTTTATTGTCATGAGAAGAACCTTACTTCTTTATAGATTGTATATTTTCTTATTCTACCAAATGTGCTTATATTGGTGCCTTGAGTAAATGATACTTTCAAAAAACACTTCTTTATCTTGTTGATTCTTGGGGATAAATCCTATCTATAATGGTTGTCAGACTTTTGACTTTTTTTTAGTTTGCAAATTTAAGTGCTTTTGATGCGTACTTTAAAAAGCATCTTTAAATTACACAATTCCTTAAGTTTTTGGAAAGGAAATGTTTGTTTTCATCGTATTTTAAAGGGTGTTTAAAATTGACAAAGGTAATGGTTAGGCAACTAGAAATTTGGTAAAATGAAAGCTTGTTTATCTTGCATGCTCATTTTAACATTATGAATAATAACAAATAGTTTTGCTCACAATGCCACAATTATGATGAAATCTATACCATGCTAATGATGCCATTCACCAATCCAAATTGCTTGTTCGCTTGACTAGAAAGGATTTATAAAGGTATGTAATAGAGGTTGCAACTTGTGGTTATGAAAGGAAGGGACTTATAGGCTCAAAGAGTATTTTAGGGTTTTCAAAACTTAGAATCATTGCTTTCTTTTTTCTGAACTCATTATCCCTTTTTTCTTTCACCATGCTTCTTGATTTCTCCCTTTTTGATTGCTTTAGTGGGCATCCTAATTTTATTTTGACCTTGACTTGGTCATCTTTTTTTGGCATGCCTCCCAGCATCTAGATTCTCGGGATCTCTGGCCTTTTTCATGACCTTTCTTTGATTTTGACCATAAAATCCTGCTTGCCCCTAGTGTGGGGTGTGATCCCAGTTAAGGACCAACCTTTAACTTTTAAAATTTTCATTTGCCCCTTAGTGTGGGGTGTGATTCTAGTCAAGGTTTTATCAAGACACTTATTTAAGCTTGAATAAGGACCACATGGGATATAGTTTCAGAATATTAGGGAATAACAAAGATGACCTTTCTTCTTTTTAACAACATACAATTAAAATCGATAAATTTTCCTCATTCAATGTAATGGTTTGAAATAAGACTTCAAATTGATGACGAGTGATTTTTACTACATGTAATTATACATATAACTAAAACATAACTCAAGATATATAGTGCAGGTAATTTGTCGTCAGCTCAAGGTGGGAATTGCTTGATGAATAAATGCCAAAAAAAAATTTTAAGCAAATATCATATCACTTTTCATTGAAACCCAGAATTAGTTAAAAGTCAAAAAAGCCATTTAAGAAAGAGGATTTTTAAAAAAAAAACATTTTGAGTCTGTGAGATCATGCAAGGTTATAAGGGATGTTTATTTAAGATAAGGGGTAAACAAAAGGAGAATTCTTGGCTAAACTTTTTTATATTGATTGGAACAAATTACATGAAGTATTTCTTTATAGAATCTGAATTTATGGGTCTAATTACATCTTTTCCATCCATGCTAGTAAAATTTGTGCCCTTTTTTAGAATGCCTTTTCTACCATGTAAGGGCTTCATAGTTTGGTATGCAAGGGTAGAACTTCTCTTAATACCTGATCACCTTTTCTAAATTCTCTTACCCAAACTTTCTTGTCATGCGTCTTAGCCATTCGTTTTAAGTATAGCTAGTG